>QNQO01010696.1:0-109494 GCA_003290165.1 Berberis thunbergii
ACACTATGCTGGTTTCCCATTTTTCAACTCACAACAATTTTTGAGGATATTTAGTTCTCCAAGCCCACAAAACACAACCAACCAAAGATTGTTTAGTGGGCAATTAGTCAGTTTGATGAACAATCTTACTTCAAAAGCAGCTTCAGACGGATCAAAATTCTCCACGGGTGCTCCCTTTAATGGGTCTGTGAACATATATGGATTGGCCCAGTGCACCCAAGACTTGTCTCAGAATAATTGTTTGGGGTGCTTGCAGAACCTGATTGGGATTATTTCAAATTGTTGTAGTAGAAGCATAGGTGCTGTGATTCTGTCACTGAATTGTGGAATCAGATATGAACCATATCTTTTTTTTGAAGAATCAAAGGTGGATCCTACAAGAACGAATCCCACTTCCAACAACCCACAAGGTAAAGTTCCTTTTCATCTAATTGTGATCTCATGTGATAGTAATCTCACCCATTAATGATGCGTATGGGAGATATCGACATGCATCTCGAGGGGTGAACGGTTCCCCCTCCACCTCCCTCCCCTCGCTGGTTTCCTCGCCATTTAGAATTTCTGTTTTTATTTTCACCTCATCTTTTACCAAAATCACCAGTTACAAAAAATATCACATGTTTAGGTTTGGGTTTGTGTTTTCTAAAACGAAAATTCTAAGTGTGGAGGAAGTGGGCGAGGAAAACAGCGGGGAAGGAGAGAGGGAGAGGGGGGGGACCGTCCATCCCTCTCGAAATGTGTGCTGTAATTTTTTTAGCGCATCCGAGGGGGATGGACGGTCCCCTCCCTCTCTGGTTTCCTCGCCAGCCACGTAGAATCACTCTTTCTAAAATCATTCAAACTAAATTAAAGATTCCCCTTTTCCCCTAATCCCACCATCAAAAAAAAAAAAAAAGTGCTAGTCATTTAGATGATAAGATAAAAATCAGGGATGTCATTTTCGGACATGTACTCTCCTTGTGAGAGATTGCAAGTTTGAGACTCACAAATTAGGATTTTGTGAATTCTCGACTGATTATTAGGAGTACTTGCACCACTATAAACCCTATGGGGACAATTATGTAGCCTTCGAATGTGGATGAAAAAAATAATAAATAAAAAGGGTCAATGAGGACAGGCCTAACACTACACCAAATTGACATTTTTGTACAACTCTAAAACATATCAATTTTCAAGTGTAACAGTCCACCAAACAATATTAAATCAAAATTAAATTTAGTCAAAAAAATGAAAAATAATTTCAAAAAAAATTGATACAATAAATTAATCACCATGAATAGTATCGCGTGTAGCATTATACTCTTCATGGTGATACAATTATTGTATCACTTTGTTTATGAAAATGTGTAAAATTGTTTGGTGGACTGTTACAGTTCAAAAGTGATATTGTTTGGGGTTGTTACAAAAATGTCAATTTTGTGTAGAGTAATAATTTCGACAATAACGAATTGACAAGTTAGTCACTTCGACAAGACGATAATTTTTAACAAAATCATTGCATACAATACATGCATATCAATTACAAACCAAGTAAAAAATAATCACTAGAAAGAACTCACAAAGAAGGGTGAGAAGAATACTAGTTAAAATTTAAAAGACAATGAAGCATAGTCATGAGGCTGCCCACGTTCCGTATTTTAAATTATTGGGGTGTTTGATTTATTGGAGGTTTTTTAGTTATAGGACTTACTCTGAGGTGTTTTTATTAAAAAAAACTACTTAAAAAATAATATAAATTAAAAATGCCTTTTTTTTTTTGGGATTATTCTAGTAAAACACAGGGTAAAAAAAAGAACACATTCTTACCTACTTATATGAACACATCCACTTACATCTCAAGCTCATGTAATTAATGATATACAGAGGAGTCATATTTTGGTGACTAGGGGTAGCCGTGGCAAAATTTGACCAAAACCTGGATCAGACATGAAATTGACCCACTATAAAAGGGTTTGGGTTTATGGCTTAGCATGTTTCATGTCATGTCGGGTTAACCAGTCAACCCGTTTCTCTAATGAAACTGGCAGCGCGTGCATCAAACGGTTTGGTTGAGTAACATGGTTAGGAAATAGAAGAAAATTTGTTTTTAGTGGTTTATTGGTCGATAAGTTTAGATTCGGTCTTACAGTAAAATTTCTTTTTTTTCCTGTGCTAAATGCTTATAAAGTATTGGACTTGTGCAGGAAATAAGCGAAATACGAGAAATATAGTCCTTATAGTGATTTCAGTCATTGCTGCATCCGCCATCTGCATATACATTTTATGGAGGAAGATCACGAAAAAAAGAGTTGGTAATTTTTTTCTTCTAGTTTATTTGTTTATAATTCGTATCAAATTGCCAAACTATGTATTCAATGCTTTTGTGTTTGTTGAAAGAGGTATGCGTATGATTTGTATAGTTCCTGGGGTGCGAACCTAGTTCACTGTTGGAAGAGTCAATTGATTCAATTCCATATTTTTTTCTTTATTTGTTAAGGCCTTTGTGTGCATGATATGTATCCAGTTTACATGATAGCTTGCAATGATCTTTATGACGGGTTTAGGCATGCAATAATTTCCGTTTGATAGAGTTGTATTCTCTTAACTAAGTCACAATCTTCATTGACAAGAAAAATTTCTGTATTAAATAATTATATGCACCTCTACAGTGGCTTCATGATTTTGTGAGCAATAAGTTGTTCTCAAACAACTTGATATTGAAAATTTACAGGCTATTCATTTTAATCTAATCACCTCGAGCAATGGTGAATCTGTGTGCTAAGCACAGCTATAGCTAGTATAATTTTTCTCTGTCATTAATTAATCATTTGGATCTTCACGTTTTCATAGGCTGAAACAAGGGATTTTTATGGTTTTCTAGGTAAAATAATCAAACACACCCTAAAGAAAACTGGTTGCATGATACTACACGCAGTGAGTCTTGTTTCAGAGAATGTGTTTGAATAAAAGGGAACTAGATGGGGATTGATTTTAGGAAGCTCTGGTTCTAAGTTGTGCCAATTCTTTTTACAGAAAGCCAAATGTTGAAGGGATAGTTCAAGGGAAAGCCAATTTTTTACAGAAAGCCAAAATCATTCTAGTTCTAGGGAAATAAGTGTAACTTGAAGGGATAGTAGACACCAAATTTTTTTGTTATTGTAGCACAGATTTCTTTCTTGCATTGGGATCTAATCTATGAAGCCTAATTTTACTAAGGTTCAAAGACATTCTGTACCTCTTATCCCAAATTTTGAAATCTTTAATGATCCCAAACATTATGTATTCATACATTGTCAGTTGTTTGGCATTTTAGGCCATGTTTGTGGTGGAGGCCGATAGAGTAAGAGAGGGGAAAGAGAGAGAAAAGAATATCATGCATCTATTACATAGAACTTCCAATTCAGTTACACCGCAAACTTAGGAGATTTTTCTTTTATTTATTCCTTCCATTTTATATTATTTTGTGTCGAGACTATTTATATTTTCTGAAGTTTTGGTCTATTTCAAGCAGATATGGAAGAAGATGCAATCTTAAATGAAGATGGAATCACAAACACAGAAAGCGAGATTGAAACCGCAGAATCACTTAGATTTGATCTAGCTACTCTAAGAATTGCTACAAAGGATTTTTCTGATGCATATAAACTTGGGGAAGGAGGCTTCGGTTCCGTTTACAAGGTAATAAATAAATTATTTTAGTACCTTCAGAGCTCAGATAACTCCTTCATTCATATTGTGCAGTTTAAGATTTTGGCACTTATACTATCGTGAATCCCTTTTTTTTATGAAGAGCAGAGGAAGTTTTAAGGACCTGCAAACCTTCATATTAAATGAATCAAACAAAAGAGCTTATTACAACTGCTCATAAGCAATACCGTCCGCATTCTTAAAAACTATTTTCTTTAAGTCATCAACAAATGAGCTGAACTCAATAATTAAGTTTCCTGCAGAAAGGCTTGCCAAGAGGTCAGCTGCTCTGTTTGTTTCTTTATACTAGATAAAAAACCATCTGCAAACTTGTCAACATTATGCGTTTCCTTCTCAACAATGGAATATAGCGTGCCATGGAGGTTCCATCTTTCTCTAATGATTTCTACTGCAGTCTATGAACTGACTGAGTGATGTTTTGCTAGCTTTAATCCTGTACATAATCTGATCACTCCACAGATCCATTTGTCTATTATTGAAATGCACCATTATTTCTTATGCATTGTATTCTTACGCATGTGTAACTTATACATTAATCTTGAAAATCTATTGTAGGGGGAGCTACCTGATGGGAGTGAGATTGCAGTAAAAAGGCCTTGCTCAAAAATCAGGGCAAGGAATAAAGAGCTGAAACTGAGGTGTTTTGGTTGCTAAACTTATGCACAGAAACTTAGTGAGGTTGTTGGGCTCTGCCTACAATGAGGAAGAAAAATTGCTTATCTATGAATACCTTTCAATGGAAGCTTGGACAAAATATTGTTTGGTATGATCTATATCACAATTTTTAGAGCATTTCTTACTTTCCTCTATTATTTTGACAACCTTAATTCAGTTAATTTCGATGATGTAGATCAGAATAACGTCAGATATTGCAGTGGGACAAACGCTACAACATTATAGTTGGAGTAGCTCGAGGATACTGTAGTCTTCATCAAGATTCTAAATCAGAATTATAACATCGTGATTAAAACCCAGCAACATTCTACTGGATGAGACTTGAATGCTAAAATCTCAGACTTTGGATTGGCAAAGCTTTTTTGTGAAGATAAGGCTCAAGAAAATACAAACAGAGTTGTGGGTACTTAGTAAGTTTGAACACCTGAACTAATCCTTTTGCATAAACCTTATTTTACGATTTAGAATACAGAATCGATTCATTTCTAAGAGATAACCGTGAGTTCAAATTCTCTGCCAATGGTATTAAATAATGAACTACGGAAATAACAAGCCACCAATTAATCTATCATTTGTTGATTGATTGCAGTGGATATATGCCACCAGAGTACACAACACAAGGACAATATTCAACCAAATCAGATGTCTTTAGCTTTGGAGTTATAGTATTAGAGATCATCTCTGGAGAAGAAATTCAAGGTTTGGGAATTCAATGAATCTTCTAAGCTATGTGAGTACTAGCAGTTTTCAAGTTTTTTATGCCAATGCTATCCGTTTTTAGTATAGAACATACAGAATTTATGATTTATTGTTGAACAGGCATGGCATTACTGGAAGAAGGAAAAGCATTACAAGTCGTGGATCCATTGTTAGACAACAAATGGTCACAAACTGAAGTCATAAGATGTATACAATTAGGATTACTCTGTGTCCAACAACATGCATCTCATAGACCCAACATGGCTGAAGTTTTTCTATTGCTCAATAGTTACAGTGTAACAAGTCGAGTTCCTTCTCGACCTGCTTATTTGTTGAGAGTGCAAGAAACCCTGAACAATCTGTGAATGAGCTTTCAGTTAGTGATATATATCCTCGTTAGGGTTAACTTGTCTTTCAACCAAACATGTATGATATGCAATGAGTGCATATGCTTGTTTCTTCTATAAATACTTATTTTTATTACTTTATTTTTGAAAACTTAAAGATGAGAAAAGTATCTTTGTTTATTGATGTTGATCATTACAAGATTATATATACATGTATAGAATAAAGTCTACATAGAAGGAGATTATTCCTAAGAGCTATACATAGGAGGAGATTATTTTGTGTCTGTAAAGGTGAGATATTTATAGAATATTTTGAATATCCAAAATATGCCCGAGATCTTCAGAATATGTTGAATATCCAATCCAATCAAATATAACACTCCCCCTCAAGTTGGAGCATGATATTGAGAATGTTCAACTTGCTTATTAACTTCGTTAAAAATTTTCATCCTAAAACCCTCAGTGAAGACATTGGCTAACTGAAGATATGAGGGAACAAATTTGGTAACAATTTCATCTGCTTGGATCTTTTATCTCACAACATGGCAATCAAGTTCGATATGCTTAGTAACATTCATGATAGATTAGGATTTGCCAGCATTATGGAGTGTTGCTCTGATTATCGCAGAACAGAGTAACCGTTGCACACTAACACGCAGATATTTAAACAAATATCGAGCCAAGTAAGGTTCACCCATGTTGCCAGGCAGCCATGGACCTATACTCAGCTTCAGCAGCATGACCCTGGAGACTATTTTTTTGTTTTTCTTGTTGTCATGAAATTAGTGAGTTCTGATGCAGGAGGATCCGAAGTCAAATGATGATGAGTTGTCAGATAGCACGTTGTTGGCACTAAGATACCTTGAATGCAGATCAGGCACAAAGATGGCAGAAATTGTGATCTTCTTCTTAATGAGGCAGTTTTGGGTGGCGTTTCGGTATTTTTGGCCATAACTCTTGGCTGATGGGTTTCAAAATCGCGCATATGACCTAATTCGGAAAGCTCTTTTTAGCGCGCATGTCATTTGTAGCTTGGTTGCATCATCTTTTCGAAGCCAAAACCACTATTTCCTCTTCCGAATCCCACAATTTTAGTAATTTTTTTTTCCTTTTTATGGTAATATTTAATTTATAGTTTAGGAAGAGATTCTGAACCCAATTTGGGGCCAGATTTTTTGGCAGATTACTTCTTTTCTTATGTATTTCATTTTAGCATGATTATTGGGATTTTTCTATTTTTTGGTAAAATTCTATTAATGTCGAATTTGAGCTATATAACCCGGCTTGTGGCTGATTTTTGAGATACATTTGATTTTGAATCATTTGAATTACAACATAGAGGTGTTTCTCTGTGTTTTTGAGTAATCTTCTTGTGTTCTTTCCCTGTGATTATCTTGTTGCCTGCAGAATAACCTGATGTAGATATTCTTGTCATAAGACAATTTGCCCAATTTGCTATCATAATAACCTTTAGTTGTAGAGAGTTGTTGGAAGAAATAGATAAACGAGCCCTGGATTGTTCTTTAAATATCTCACAACACGAAGAGCAACATCCCAATGAGTTTCCTTGGTGCGTGCATAAATTGACTTAAGATGTTCACAGATACATAATATCCGCGGTCGAGTAATTGTAAGATAAAGTAATCGTCCCACTAATCTTATATAGTGTGAAGCATCATTCAATATTCACCTTGATCATTTGTAAGCCGCAAATTTTGTTCCATGGGAAAGTCAACAGGTTTAGCTCCAAGAAGTCCAACATCATTAAGAATTTCCAGTGTGTATTTTCACTAAGATATGACAATCCTAGCTTTTGATCTTGCTACTTCCAAACCGAGAAAATACTTGAGATTACCAAAGTTTTTCATGTGAAATTGTTTGTGAAGAAAAGCTTGAGATCTTGAATAGCTTATGTCATTGTTTCCTGTGATGATCATGTCATCCCATGTAAAGTAGGACCATGGTTAAAGTTGAGCTTTTTTCTTGCACAAAAAGAGAGTGGTTTGATTGTGATTGAAAAAACCAGCCAGTTTAATGGCTTCTGAGAACTTAGAGAACCAATTTCTAGGCACTTGTTTTGAGTCCATAAAGGGACTTGTGAAGTCGACACACAAACTTCTCCCCCCATCGACAAAGTCCTGGTGGTGGCTTCATGTACACTTCTTCATGCAAATCACCATGAAGAAAAACATTGTTGACATCCATTTGCAATAGTGGCCAATTTTGAACAACTGTTAAGGCAAGGAAACAACGAACTGTGGTTAACTTAGCAACTGGAACAAAAGTTTCGTGATAGTCCAAGCCTTCTTTTTTAGCATATCCCTTGGCTACCAAACGTGCTTTGTACCGTTCTACTGAGCCATCTGATTTATATTTGATTCGGAAACCCCATTGCTGCCTATGGGACAATGATTGTGAGATAATGGAACTAGGGACCATGTCTTTTGATTTCAAGGGCGGTGATCTCAGTCTGCATTGTTTCACACCACTTTGGATCACATAATGCCTGTTCATATGTTGTAGGCTCAAGAGTGCTAGAAATTGTGTTAACAAATAACTGATGAGAATGAGATAATGACTGGTAGAAAATAAAGTTTGATAATTGATATTTAGTACCTGACCGAGAAGAGGAAGACTTGCCTGCAGTCAGTGTTCTAAAAAACGGTTTAGGCATTAGAGAAACGCCCAGATTAATGGCTAGGCTGGGTCTAGGCAGGGTCTGGGCAGTCTAGGGGTTTGGCCGAGTTTTTTTTTGTAATAAGGCTGATTGTGTTCTTATTTTATTTTTCTTTTCCCTTTTTTGGAAATAAACAATTTAATTATTTTTTATTCAATATATGTCTGAATGTAGCAAATGATGATTACTTAATGGAATTCTCAAAGGATCTACCGGTACCAATTTTAGTAATGTAGATTTTATCAAACATGACTGAGGTCATTCATGCAATTTGAAGAAAAATAAAGAGTAGATTTGGATATTTGTTCACAAATTCAACTTTATATAAAGTACCCATCATGACCAACTTCAGTCATTTGAGTTTTAATAAATTTTGTTCATGATTGTTAATTTTTCATGTTTTTAAATTTTGCATATGTACATTGGCATTAAATTGGATGTAATTGATAATGTATTATGCTTAACTTTTGTAAGTTATTAAATTTATAATACAAAATCTAAAACCGCCTAAGCCCCTAGGCGCTAGACACCTGCTCGCCGCCCGCCTACCGCCTAGTGTTTTTTAGAATAATGCCTGCAGTTGTAGAGGAAGATGACGTACCAACTTGGCCACAATGAAAGTCACGAAGAAGAACAGAGGGTTGTCTAGGTCGTTCGCTGCAACGAAAAATAGGAAAAGATGTGTTTAAGTGTGGAGAAGGAGAAGATAATGGCAAGGAAGATGTTGGGTTTGGTGATGATGTGAGAGATCATGAGAAGAGTGAGATGAAAGAAAATGTGTCTCGGTTGATGAGTTAGGGGTAGAGGATGAAATTGGAATATCATTGAAGTCAGGAGATATGGAAGGTAAAGAGATTGACGGTGAAGAGTTTGATGAAGTGAGAGTGGAAAAAGTAAATGTACTTTCATGGAAAACAACATCACGGCTAGTGAAGAACTGTCGAGTGGAAGATCATAAACTCGATAGGCTTTTTTACCAGAAAGATATCCAACAAAAATGCATTGACGAGCTCTTGGTGAAAATTTGGCCAAAGGTTGCAAGTTGGTGGCAAAACAAAGACAACCGAAAGTGCGTAGGTGTGTATATGTGGGAGTTTTGACATATAAGAGCTCATCTGGTGATTTATGGTTCAAAACTAGGGTAGGAAGTCGATTTATGAGATAAGTGGCAATAAGTGAGCTTTCACCCAAATTTTCAATGGTAAATTTGCTTGAAATCTCATAGCACGACCGACGTTGAGAAGGTGCGATGCTTTCTTTCGACAACACCCTTTTGTTGAGGTGTGTGCGGAAATGAACTTTGGAACAAAATGCCAAGAGTAGAGAGAAATGCCTTTAAAGAAGTGAATTCTAGACCATTATCACTACGTATGCTTTTAACTTGACAGTTAAATTGAGTGTTGACAAAAGTGATGAATATTTTTAACAAGCCTTATGTTTCAAATTTGAATCTCATAAGAAAAATCCACGTAAAATGGACATAGTCATCCACAATAGTTAAGAAATAGTGTGCACCTGTGTGTGTTTCAGTTTTAGGTGAACCTGATGTTCACATAATTATTACATAATATACCTCCAACTTTGACAAGCTCGTCCACGACTATAGGCACATCCCCAAGTGCAAAGGAGAGCATCCCTGAGGATGAGCCCAACAAGAACATTCCAGTTCCAGTTCCTTTTCCTCAAGCGCTCGACCTACTGGAAAAAAAATCGAAAATGCATGGTGAGATTCTAGAACACTTGAAACGGGTTAAAATAAACTTACCTTTGCTGCATGTGATTAAACAGGTACCAACTTATGTGAGGGTCATCAAAGATCTATGCACCATCAAGAGGAAGCATCATGTCAAGAAAACTGCTTTCTTGACAGGACAGGTAAGTGCGGTGATTGAGCAGAAGACACCACTCAAGTACAAAGATCCAGGGTGTCCTACAGTCACCTGCCAGATTGGGACTCATGAGTTGGGCCAAGCCTTGTTGGATTTAGGAGCAAGTGAAAATACAATGCCATATTCTATTTACTTGTGACTGGTCTAGGATAGATTAAACCCACATCCGTGGTACTACAATTGGCCGATAGATCGGTTAAGAAGCCAAGAGGAATATCGAGGATGTCTTGCTGCAGATTGATAAGTTTTACTATCCCGTCGACTTTCTTATTTTAGATACTCATTCTACGGTTAATATGGAGTCTATAATTCTGATTATTTTAGGTAAACCTTTTCTTGTCACAGCTAACGCTCTTATCAATTGCAGGAACGACCTAATAAAGATGTCTTTTGGGAACATGACTCTGGAGGTCAACATATTCAATATTAGCATGCAACCACGTGATGATGATGAGTGTCATCATACCTACATGATAGACACACTGATATCAGAGGAGGCGCTCCTGAGCGCAGGCTCTGAAACCTTAGAGTACCTCCTTTCTATTTCTGATTCTAAGGGTTCACTTTATCCTGACAATGCTTTTGATATTTCTATTGTTTCAGGGTTAAAGGATAAAGGAGGACGACAATGGCAACCATGCTTTGAGGAGTTGCCAAAGAAAAGACAGAAACCACAACCATCCACCATGGAAACTCCGAAAGTTGACCTAGCTCCATTGCTTGAGGGACTTAAACATGCATTTCTCGGACCAGGTGATACATTTCCTGTTATTATTTCTTCCCTGCTTGATAGCTCACAAGAAGAAGAATTGATTAATATGTTACGTGAGCACAAATCTGCATTAGGTTGGACTATAGTTGACATCAAAGTATTAGCCCCTTAATATGTTCCCATAGGATTCACTTAGAAGAAGGAGCTAACCCCCATAGAGACCCTCAAAGACGAATTAACCCTACTATGAAAGAAGTGGTTAAAAAGGAAGTCTTAAAATTGTTAGATGCAGGCATCATTTATCCCATCTTTGATAGCAAGTGGGTTAGTCCAACTCAAGTAGTTCCTAAGAAATCTGGAATAACAGTGGTGACTAATGATGAGGGGGTGTTTGTTCCCACTAAGGTAGTGACAGGGTAGCGCATGTGCATTGATTATAGGAAACTTAATTTTGCCACTTGCAAAAATCACTTTCCACTACCATCCTCCTCCTTGCCAGTCGCAGGGGAAGCCCCCTTGGCTGGCTATGTCGCAGCCATGAAGAAACCTAGTCACCTCCACTATGGGACTAGATCTACTCCCTGGATATTGACAGCAAAGATTGAAAGAGACCAACCCGACAAAACCCAGCTAGCCCTTGAAGACTCGACTTTCAGGAACGATCAAGAAGCAAATCGATTTAGTAATCGACGTCCAGGAAGTGATACGTCTAGAAGCGAACCAGATCGATTAACCAACTCGCCGTCCAGGGAATCAACAAACTTCCAGGAAACAACAACTCGTCCAGGGAACAAATCTAGGATCGAAAAAGAAGTCGCCGTCCAGGAGCAGCAACTCGTCCAGGACACAAAATCGTTCTGGAGATAAACAATCGAGGGAATCAAACACTCGTCCGGGAAGCAAACAGTCCAGGAATCAATCCGACCATGCAACAGTCGTCCAGGAAAGCAAAACGTCCAATGAAAGCAAGCCGCCCAACAACTCGTCGGCCAGAGAGTGACGGCGGCTGTAGGGTTTGTGTTGTTCAATGGTGGAGATGTACTCCCAAGATCTTGGAACGGTTAAGATTGAAGGAGAAAAAACTGAAAAATTTTCCAGTTTTGCCCTTGAATTCGCCTCAGAGCAGAGCTCTTTTCACCCTGAAGGTGGATTAAATGTTAGAAGTCTGGACGATACTATAAAAGCTTTTCGAGTTAAATCCCTTTGGAATCTGATAAACACCAAATCTTTATGGGCAAAATTCTTACGAAATAAATATTTGAAGGCAGGGGTACCAATCCGAAAACAAGAGCTTAAAGCTGAGGACTCACCGTTTATGAAAGAGTTGTTGGTGCATAAAAATTTTATAGTGGAAAATTCCACTTGGAGGATTACTAGAGGTAGAGTCAGTTTCTTTGAAGAACATTGGGCTAAGGATGCAATATTTACAAGAAATGAGGAAGCAGAGACTAATGATATTTGGCCTTCCTTAAGGCAAATATGCAGGGATAATTTCAGAAGGTTAACCCCGGTAATGCAAAGACAAGCTCAAGAGGCTTACAAGACGATAGTGAAAGGCGATGATGGCGATCGAGACACTAGAATTTGGATACGCAATAATGATGGTATATTCTCTATCAGCTCGGTTTGTAACATTCTAGGTGGCAGAGGGACACCTGATGATTTCTGGAATTGGATCTGGCATCCTCTATTGCCGTCGAAAATTTCTGTTTCACATGGAAAATTATTAAAAGGGCTATTCCCTTAGATGGTGAAATTAGAAGAATTGGGTTCCAGCTAGCTTCTAAATGTGGTTGTTGTGTTCAATCTAAGGAGGAAACAATAAAACATCTTTTCTTGGAGGGTGAATTAGCAAGCAGAGTGTGGAGACATTTTGACTTGTTTTTTGAAATTCACGTACATAGACCGGTTGAAGTATTTACCATGTTAAAGGCGTGGTTTAGGAAGGCAAGGAAATCTACATTATCAGGTACCCTCATTCATCTCACTCCTCTTTTTATTTTATGGGAGCTTTGGATTCAGCGAAATAGAAAACTTTATGACAGAAATGAATGCTCGTCAAGCTATGTGATCATTAAAGTGTATCACTGGATTAAATGTGTTGAAATTTTTTTACTCCTAAATCAAAGGACACTAATGGGGCTTTGCTCAATAGATTGGGTATCCAGGAAACAAAAGTAACACTGATTCCTCCCCGGGCGGTGTATTGGAATTTTCCTCCTATGGGATGGTATGTGCTCAATGTAGATGGATCTTGCAGGGAGAAGACTACTTCTGGAGGTTTTGTTATTAGAAATGAAGAGGGTAACTTTGTGGTGGCTAGACAATGTTTTTTTAAAGAATGAACAAATAATTCAGCAGAAACGAGGGCTTTGCTTGAAGGTTTGAGATTTTGTGTTGACCAGGGTGTCCGACCATGCGTCAGTCAAACAGATTCCATGGTGGTTAAACAATGGTTTTCCCAAAAAACAAAGATACCTTGGTAGGATACTGGATGGTATTGAATTCATGTGTTCAGAGAGACAAACTCAGTGGCGGACGCCTTGGCTAGTTTGGCACAAAGGGAGCAAATTTCTCATACTTATTCGTGGGGATCGCTTCCTAAATGAATAAAGTCGCTAATTATTCTTGACAAGAATAAGACGGCATACCTTAGACTTTCGGCTGTTAAATGAGCATGGTTATCGTTGATACAATTTGGTTATGGCAGTCTGAGGATCGCAGGAATCATTTCGGCGAGTATGTTGGAACTGCGGGGAGGAATTGGAGCAGAATGTATCTGGAAAAACAGGGGAGATACCCTGTTTTGAAAGGGAGACAGACTGGACAAACTGCGGGTTTTATTTCAAAGATGCGCTATGATCAGGAGCAGCAATGCTTGTGTTCGTTGAATAGGTATGGTGCGGTCTCAAGACAGTTGAATTCTATGGACAGCGTGGACTGTATCGCTGGACAGAGTGTGATACTCTGGTCTAGACAGTGTTCTCTGTCCTGCTGGACAGGGTTATTCCTGTTGGACAGAGCGATTTATTTTGCGGAATTGCAGCTGCTTGGGCAGAGATTTGTTTGCACTAATTCGATGGGACTCAGTAGATGATGCTGGTGTTGTCTAAAATATGTTTGGCATGGTTTGGGTCATGTTTTTGCAGGTTGGTTTCAAGTTGAACAAATGTTTTGGGCATAATGGCTTGGGTAGTTTTAATTGCAAATTGCAAATGGGGCTTGCAAGGGGCTTTCTTGCAAATTGCATGCGGTAATTTGCAAATAGCATGGTTAGAAAGCTTGAAGTGTTGGCATGACTTGGAGCAGTTTTTAATCTTGATAGAGTACTTTATGTTTTGTTTGCTCTGTTTTGACAAGTATAAAACAAAGTACAGTATTTTGTCTAAGTCTATTTTGATGTGGTTTTGAATACGGGTAAAGTCGTAATGTACCCCCGTTTAGTTTGTAATTCAATTTTTTGACAAGTAATAAAGGCCTGGCATCCCATAGTTGCCCCTCCCCACTGGAGGTTATAATTTAAAAAAAAAAGACTATTTTTACATGTCCTTTTGGTACTTGTGCTTTTCGGCGTATGCCATTTGGTTTGTGTAATGCACCGACTACTTTTTAGAGATGCATGATGAATATTTTTAGTGACATGGTTGAAAAATATATGGAAGTATTCATGAATGATTTGACTGTTTTTGGTGATTCCTTTGATTCATGTTTATTTCACTTGACGGCTGTTTTAAGTAGATGTGAAGAGAAGGGTCTGGTGCTTAATTGGGAAAAATGTCATTTCATGATTTCCTATGGAATAGTTCTGGGACACAGTTTCTGATAAAGGAATCGAGGTTGATAAAGCTAAAATTGAATTGATTTCTAAATTACCTACACCTAAAAGTGTCAAGGATGTGAGATCATTTCTAGAGCACGTGGGTTTTTATAGGAAGTTCATACAAAATTTTTCTGCCATCTCTAAACCATTAAGTAGCCTCCTGGTCAAATACGTCATGTTTTAATGGACACAAGAGTGTGAGGACGCCTTCCGAACACTCATTAATAGGCTCACCTCTGCCCCCATCTTGCAGCCACCGAATTGGAATTTACCATTTGAGATAATGTGTGATGCAAGCAAGTATGTTGTGGGGCAGTCTTGGGACAACGAAGGGAAGGGAAGCCCTTTGTTGTTTACTATGCTAGTCGAACACTTAATGATGCTCAAAAGAATTATTCGACTACAAAAAAAGAGTTGCTAGCTGTAGTTTTTGCTTTAGATAAATTTCGTGCTTATTTGATTGGTACACCTATCACTGTGTTTACTGACCATGCGGCTCTTAAGTTTCTTATTTCTAAAAAGGATGCTAAGGTAAGATTGATTAGGTGGATTTTACTTCTGCAGGAATTTGATATAACTATAAAGGATAAGAAGAAGGTCGAGAATGTTGTGGCGGATCACTTGTCTCGTCTGGAATTCAGTGACTCTGCCAATGGCCCACCCATCCGTGATGACTTCCCTGATGAACACCTATTCGTCGTCACTCAAGTACCATGGTATGCACACATTGTTAATTACTTGGTTTCCGGCGAAGTTCCATCATCATGGAGTGCTCAAGATAAGCGCAAATTTTTGGTCGAGGTAAGAAATTTTTATTGAGATGATCCTTATCTATATAAGTATTGCTTCGACCAAATCATGAGGCATTGTATCCCTGAAGGTGAGATTGAAAGTGTCTTACATTTTTGTCACAGTGCAGCTTGTGGAGGCCATTTTTCTATGAAAAAGACTGCTGCAAAAATTTTACAGTCTGGATTATATTGGTCTACATTGTTTAAGGACACTAGCAATTATTGTCGTTCTTGTGATAGATACCAGAAGTTAGGTGCATTGTCCCGGAGACACATGATGCCCCTTAACCCCATCTTAGTCATTGAGATATTTGATTGTTGGGGGATTGATTTTATGGGACACTTTCCACATTCCATTGGATATTTCTATATTTTTCTAGCAGTGGACTATGTGTCCAAATGGGTCGAGGCTATGGCATGTCGGAACAATGACAACAACACTGTTGTCAGGTTCATCAAAGAACACATTTTATCCCGTTTCGGTACACCACGAGCCATTATTAGTGATCAGGGGACTCATTTTTGTAATCTCACTTTTGAAGCTTTGATGCGCATGTATGGAGTTCATCACAAAGTCGCCAATGCCTATCATTCGCAGACAAATGGCAAACCGAGAAGTGAAACAAATCTTGGAGAAGATGGTGAATCCTGATAGGAAGGATTGGTCCTTGCGCCTTCTTACAGCTTATAAGACAATTCTCGGGATGTCTCCGTATCGGCTTATATATGGAAAAATCTGTCATTTACCTGTTGAGTTAGAACACCGCGCTTATTGGGTTGTAAAAAGCACTAACTTTGACATCAATGATGCAGGTATTCAGCGAAAATTTCAGTTAGCCACTACAAAAAAAAAGTCCTTTAATAGCGGTTCAAAAACGCTATGTTTGTCGGCGCTATAATAGACCCAGGGTCTATTATAGCGGTTTAAAACCGCTATAGAAAGTTACCCTGTTATAGCGTTTTTAAAACGCTATGGTAGATCCTTTTATAGCGTTTTTGAAACGCTATGGTAGGTACACATAGCAATTTTTTTTTTTTTTTTTTTTTTTTAATTTCATTTGCTATCAATTTGAAATTTCAGAAACACTATTATAACACTAATTTCTTTAACCATAGAAGCTAAACAATTTGAACAAGTTCAAGAGAAATTGTACAAGATTTTACAAGTTCCAGCGAAATTTTACAAGATTTACACTAGACCGCATGTCTGCAACCCCAATTTGGGAAAACCCACCGTCCACCGTTACATGGAAAATACTGTTGAACTAAACTCTAACATCAACATCTAGTTTGGTCTTCTTCTTCTTGCACAGCCTTACGTACCCTTACCCTTATCTTTCTTTGCAGTTTGAGCTTCAAGTTGGTGACCTGACATTTCATCATCACACACTCTGGAAGAGCCCTTCAACTGATTGTCCAATGACACTACACGATGCCTCAATTGCTGAAACTCCATATGTGAACTAGCCTGCCATAAGAGTTCAATTAGTTTAGAAAATAATGTCTAAAGGAAAGGAGTGCACTTCTAAACAGGCTTTGATCTGCAACCACATTAATCACCTCTATCTAAGATGGATAAAATACTCTTATATGGCTTATATGCAATATAAATTAATAGCAGTGTGGAGAAACCTTTACACAGAGTTGATGCCATCTCAAATGGTGTGTGACATATAAGATGCACCAACAAGCCTGTTAGGCACTGATGGTATTCCCACAACAGTTAACATTAAAAAGAAAAAAAAGGTGGATAATTCAACCCTTAACAGGTTCTGTAGGGTTCAGAACTTCTGGACCATTACAATTAGGTGCTACCTGGTGAGAGTATGCGTAAGCAAGTGCTCTTTCTCTTCTCATGGCTGCATCATGCTTGCTTAGCAGATTCGCTTCAACTTGCTCTTTTGATTGAATACTATCATCCCACTCATCACCCATCTGTCACAGAATTCAAACAATTTAATGATAAGAAAAGAAAATTTAAGAGAACATGGCTATAACAAGTATATCAATGTCATATTAAAGAATTCACATAATTTTGATCAAGGGTTAAAGAGACTCAGCTTGGGAAGACATGGAATTGTTCGGAAATGCAAAAACCCATGTGAAAATTAAACAATTAGTTAAGGGCATGATTTTGGTTCTGAACGTCTTTCTTAATAAATAAAATCAACAATTTAGGAGATTGCTAATACATCCTTGAGTGCTATTTTCAGCGCACACACATGAATAACCAAATGAAGAAAAAAATTTAGGAAATCAAATAATTTATCAACTAAGCAAATAAGTTAGGTACATTAGAATTTTATGGTAACAAGAGTAATACCAGGTATCCACGGAATGCAGTTTGAATCTTGATTGCCGCCACTTCTTCCTTTGATTTTCCTGGGTATTGAGCGACACTAGTGAGACGAACAACCACTGCAGCTGCGTGTGCGGCTGCAACAGCAGCCTCAGCAGCTGCTGCAGTGGCAATTGCCATCGAATAAGCATGCTTGCTCTGCTGATTTTCTGCTTCAGCTAATTTTACCTCCTCTGGCGGTGAAGGGGGAGGCCTATTGACAGTTTCTACAGTGGAAGAGGAAGGAACTTCGTCCTTCCCCAATGCAACCCCATATTTCTTCTTTAAATTGCTGGCTTTCTGATCAATAACATAACAGCAATTCAATCAAAAGGCAGAAACCAAAACTTCCAATGACTATTCTGATGTGTGAAAAAACAGATAAAAAGTGTTCTTAAGACCTTCTCCTTCTTCTTCTCCTTGGATTCAGGACTGAATGCCTTCTTTACTGCAACAAACCAGTTCCCCTTCTTCCCCATCTTCTGAACATTCGACAATTCGATCTGTAACAACAACCCACAACATTGCAAATCCAGATCAGATCAAATCAGCCACTTTCACATATAACTCAACTAAATAACTACAACTGTGACTCCTTTCAGGAAAAAAAAGACAAAAACACAAGGGAATGAAATGAAATTGCACCCACCTATTGACTGCATATCAAACAATTCAAAGGGGGCAGTGAAAAACCCATTAACAGATCTATAGCAAATAACACGCATAAGCTCTCATTCAACAGATCTCTTCAAAAGCCTTAAAATGAAGACATATGGAACCATGTCTTAACACAGATAGTCTGGTTCAACACAGTTTCGAACTAAGGTTATCACCATGCAATTGCAATTAAATGTCGGCAAAATCTATCAAGTGCAATGATTATTAAGAGTTTGGTAATCTATCCCTCTGATCATTTGCTTACCTCCAGCCAAACTGAAGTAGTTTCACTTCCCGTGAATAGATATTGACCAATAAAAATGGTGTCCCCTTTCTTTACAGCCTGCAGACATCGATCATACTTCAGTTTATGTATGCGAAAAGTACTACTACAGACATGACATATCCGTACTGGAAAGGAAAAAAATAACACTTCTGAGATGCGAATGATGTTATTACTCTTTTTGCTATTTCTGTGATAAGAAAGCTATAGATGATTTTATTAGAAGAACAACACAAACAGTTGATGATTTCTTTACACTTGAACATAGTAGGAATTAGAAGAACAACACAAACAGTTGATGCTTTCTATTAGAAGAACAACACAAACAGTTGATGCTTTCTTTACACTTGAACATAGTAGGAATTAGAAGAACAACACAAACAGTTGATGATTTTATTCCATGTTTTCTTTTATACCTCTATGCCCTTATACTTCCAAAGAGCATGATAATGTCATCTCTCCACAGAAAAAAATGAAGAAATGCTAAGTATTGAAGCACGCAAACATAGGACTAAAGTTTGAAGAGAAACTCCTGGGGTTACATCTTAGAAGAGATATCTTTGTAATAGTGATTAGATGATCCTGGAAGGTCCCTGCTACCTTAAAGAAAAGGGTAGAGTGACCATCTAGAAATCAGTCAAACGATTAAGTTGGAAATCAGTCAAACTGATTAAGTCTCAAGAAGACATGATTACACATCTGTGAGTCGTTATTCCTTCTATCCATAACCATAAATTTTCATTCACAGCCCATAGAGCCTAAAAATTCCTTTTGCTATACAATGCTATAAGGAAGGTAACTCGAATGTGAAGACAGATTTGCTCACCTTTGGAAGCCCATGGAAGTTGATAGGTAAAAGCTTTGAAGTAGCTTCTTGATCTTGGTCTGGAGTTAGAACAACAAAGGCCTCAGCTTCGAGGAGGATAGGATGCTCACTTTTGTTGACAACCTGCAACTCTGGGCCTATTGTATCCAGCATAACCTGAAAAAAGAAGGCAAAATGTATATCTGAGTAAAACATAACAGACAGGAGTGATACATCTTGAAAACTTTAACAATACTATAACTGTTGATACAATGTTTTCCTTTATTTCTTCTTTACTTTTCCTCCCTTTGTTGGTAAAACAGTTGTTTACTTAAACCTTGACATAATTGAAATCTTTCTGCATGCATGAGGAATAATATACTTTTCATCGAGGACAGAAGAATGCCATATAAAAAAAATCTTTCTGCATGCATGAGGAATAATATAAAAATCTTTCTAACATTTGATGAGTTTCACTGACATTAAGAAAAAGAGAGCAAAAACATGGATCCAAGATAACATACCATTCTAGGAGTATCCTTCTAGTTCTTTACTAAATAATTAAAAAATATATATATTCAATTACACAACATCATAAAAAATTAACACTCACCATCCTGAGGGATTGACCTCGACTTGACCAAAGAATCTGACTGTGAATATGACATCATGCCTGACAACTTCCCAGGGGCTGAATTTCTGCACCATACAGATTACTGATTACCAATTGAAGTCACAAACAAACGAGGAAGAATACGAATATTCAATGATTTCAGCTAAACCAAACCTCTAGCCAGTCTTCAGCAATTTCTTCTTGTCCCTCCTTGGCGACTTTTTGCTTAAAAAGTCCATATCTGTACCGCAAACCATAACCCCATGCAGGCAAGTTTAATGTTGCCATGGACTCAAGAAAACATGATGCTAACCTTCCCAACCCGCCACCATTTCCGAGCGCAACATCTTTCTCCTATAAGGCATTAACCATTATATTAATATTGACCTTACACTTCAATTAGCAATAGAAACAAGTCATGTTTGTTCATAATTCTAGTATGAGGAAACGGATAAAGAGAAGTACAAGTGTTTGTCAACATTAACATAACACAAAACCTGTGATTCTCCACATCCTATTTAACATAGATTTGGCTCCAATTCAGCATGATTTCAATTGGAGAAAAGTTTCAGTTTGCGTAGTACATGGAATCTACATTATTAATTGCTATTGAACTGTTCATAATTTTCATAAGAAAATACATGGAAAGTAAGGAACTAAGGGTATGTTTGGTTGCATGGAATCCTATGCTATGGGTTTTGAATGTACCTGGTGAGTGATGTTTTCAAGCTGATGTCCCAATTTGTTTAAAGCATCAGCATACGCATCTCGAATGTTGAGATTTCCTATAGCATTGGATAGAGCTCGTCCCTGCAGGTGGCATGCTCTGCAATGGCTGGAACGGCGCTGGAACTGGATGGTTGCTGGAACTGGGACAGAGTATGCAATCTGCTCTCTGTTCCAGTTTTTAGGTGCGCTCTCTGCTAGTTTCCTTGCCTCGTTTTGGCGATCTCTGCGAGACTGTGGTAGCAGCGATCAGGCCTGAAACTCTGCTGAAACAGTGAATTCAGGGCTGCACATTTCGATGCATTGCACGATGTCTCTGGATTGTGGCAGAGTGCTCTCTGCTGCAAAACAGGGTGCTCTCTGTTTCCTGCTACTGCTGTTCTGACAGTGCGTGTTCGTAGATGATTTGCAATGTTGCAAATTGACAATGGCGTTATTCTGATGCTAGTGAGAATTAGAGAATGGTTGACGCACTATGTTCTTTTAGTGCAAGCATGTTTTTAGCTATACAATATGAAGTTGAATATGTATGAGTTACGAGAGTTTTGTCAAAAAAAATAAAAAAATAAAAAAATAAAAAAAAACATTAACAAAACACTTTATTGCAAGTATAAGGGCAGCCTACATATACAACACAATGCAAGAAATAGATCAATGTGATTTACGACTTCTAGAAAGCATGCAATGAGTTTGATATGCAATCTGCCTTGGTGCATTAGAGTGAATCATACAAATACACCCTAACAAATCTCTGAAATTTCTAGTCTAATAATCATTAAAAATGGGCCAAAACCAAGTAGACTATTGAAAAACTTTGTGTTTTAGAAATGATCAAAACTTTGTCTGCCAGTTATGTGTTTTAGAATAAAATTTGACATTTACCATGCCTCCCAAAGAAAGAGTAAGCCCCTGTTGCTATCACAACTGCTTCGATTTCTCCTTGCTTGCAGGTTGAACCAGAAAAAGACTTCATCTCCTGTCCTCTTTGTGACAGGAATGGACTCTCCAGTGATAACTGACTGCATCAGAAAAAATCAATGCTGGAGAGATGACCATACAAGGTGTTTTTGGATTGGTAAAAATCAATGTCATTCAAATGTAACACCGATAAAAATCAAAATAATGTATGTCAAAACAATAAATATCTAGGAAAAATAATGACCCAAAGTAAAAGAAGAAAATAGAACCATACCTTCTGATCCCAATCAGCATAGACCACAATAAGAGTAGCAATCTGCACATGAAAAAGTCGATAAGCCCAAGAAAAGAAAAAAATAGAAAGGAAGCAACCAGGAAAACTGAAAGTCAGATCAACAGATGTAATAAAGATACTAAAATAACTATCTACCCATGGTCTTTTGCTTCTCTACCCATGGTCTGTCAACCCAAAATGAATATAATTATTGATCAAAAAACTAAAATTCCCTTGCAAGTAAATGACATTGCCATGGATAAGTTTCCATAATCTGGCCCATAAACCAGTGATCCAGATTTTTATCTACATGTTAGGTGCAAACCTTATCCCATTATTATAACACTCTTTGCTCTTTTAGTGTTCAACAAATGTGTGAACTGATCCCTTATCAAATTGAATGTTGCATGCCCTATTGTTATTTGACACAACCCAACAAGTTTACTCTTTTTTTTTTCTCTTTGACTTGTTCTTCAACATTGGGTATATACATGTACTGCAATTTTTACTGCTCAGATATTTGTTAGTGTAAATTCTGCTAGCTCTCTTGGGGTGTAGAGTTTTGACAATCTCACCCTGATGTGTATCTCATGGCGGATTTAATGGGGTTTGACTCTATGTGCTGATTTTTAGATGTTTATAATGCTATACATCATTGGTAGGATCATGGTGTACACTGTTGGATGAATATTGATGCACACATCAGTATTCATCCAATGGTATGATCTTTAGGGAGAGCACATAGTTGTTAATCTGATATGAAGATTTAGGCAGAACTAAGGGATTTTGACCATTATAGATGTGTTTTCCCATGCACAATATAAAAATTCATAGTAATTCGAAGTGCAGAGATTTCAGAGGAATTTACTTGAAAATCATTGTCCATGGCCATCCCAATTAAGCTGAAGATGGTGCCAAACATAGGCAAGATCCGTTGAACCCGGGTACACACCACTAGCTCCATTATGCGATATAATTTTTAGCGTTGCTGAAGCACAAGCTAGGAGGTATAAGACTAAATACCAGTAATAAACTTAGACTGGATAACATTTTAATCTATATTTATATAACTTACTGCAAAGAAATTGATTTTTATAATGAGCGACATACCTTTTCCAGAACTAATCTTGCTTGTGTGAGAAAAGCAATCTGCAATAAAATTTTCACGTTAGAATCAAATAAAAAGTAGTTTGAAAAGCCTGCTATCAACAAGGACTGAAACTGAAATAGAATTCTGAACATAGTACTATGAATAACCATACTTTGTCTCATCAACTCAATTGAACCTAGTTTTGAAGCAAATCTTCATAGAACGAAACTTGTTATGTTTACCAAACAGTTGCTTGTAGATGGTCCAATGCTTACAGTTAATAAGATGACAATATACTATGCCTATCTCAATAATCGAAAAATTTCTGCATTAAGAATCTATAGATTACCTGAATAAACGTTAAAATGTAATTCATTTAGCTTACCTGAATATTCAACCATAAGCCTGGTTTAATATCTGCAACTTGTTCCACAGTAAGAACATTGTATAGATTACCGTCAAATTTGTCTGTGCGTGATGTGACGCCTTCCATTACTGTCAATTGACAAAGAATCTGTAAGTACTGATTTCACATTGTAAGATTTAAACTTATAAATCTACTTTTCGTATAAATTTATCTCAAATAGATTTTTATTTTAAATCTTTAAAATTTCTAAGAGTTGTACTGATGATAATGTTATTCAAAATTAAGACAATATGAACAAATGAATTTATACACCCTAACCCCTAAGCATTATTCAAAATTTATCTCGAATAGCAACAAAATTACAAAAATATGAGGTTATCAAACCTAGTATGTAGATAATATACTTTAGTACCTAAATGTTTCTCAGATGCTAGGTTGCCAAACCTAATACGTAAATAACGTCAAAACAACTTATAATTGGCCAGTTACTTAGAGGTAACATTTTGCAAGTCGGCTAGGGTATAGTCGATGGAAAACCATCCTAGGGTGGGTTGTCCATTGACAACATAAGTCGATGGGCTTGAGAACAACAAGCAAGCACCTGACAGCAACAAGAACAAATACACATACAGGAACAAGAACAAATACAACAAGCAGGAACATGAACTTGTGGAATTTTTTGTTGGCACTTGGCACCATTTGTTCTTATTCCTGATAACATACAAAACTCAAAACATGGAATTTTTATAGAATTAACTGATTAACATACAAAACTCAAAATATACAAATTGGTCAAGCAAAACATACAAAACAGAGCATTTCATTCACTTTCACAAGTGTCTTTAGTAAATACAGAGTAGATAAACAAAGCAATTGTCAACTTAAGCCAGCATTCAAGACAAAATTTACAGCATGGCAGTTTATCATATAAGCTATGAAATGATAAGCTCTGTTTATCGTGAAATTTTGATCAACAAATTTTTTATCTACTCTTCACTTTCACAACTCACAAGCGTCTGATGACCTGTTTCAGTTTTTACTGAAACTTTCTTTTGTTCTTTGCTTTCTGAAGAATGGTGAAATTTTGATCTCACTCAGATTTTGGTTTGTTTTTCCTCTAGGTACACAAGGGCAATCATTTAACCTACCATTAGGTATTCTATGTGACAACAACTATCAGTAAGCATTTTAAGAAGATTTCTGACTTTTGAAGAGACAAAAATACTAACCTTTTCAAACAAAACCAATTTGAGTGGCCATCTTTTAGTCCCCTGACGAATCCACTGGGGTACAACCTATCTATTGCTTGCCATAATCTTTCTAGGCATACTTGAGGATACTTGATGACCTGCATAAATCCATGGAAGATTTAATGATGCAACAAGATCAATAAGAATTTTGCATTGTTAATAAAAAAAAAACAACTTTGAAATTATCAAAACAGGTTTTATATGAAGCCTATGACAAGAAAATATTCATGTTCAACCAAATTACATATCACAAGTGCAACAAGAAGATGTTTACATGGATCGAAAGGGAACATCTTAATGCCCTTAGGAGTCTAGAACTGTCCCAAGTCCTACAAAACAAGTATCAATTTGACTGCACGATGAATGATAGAGAACAAGTTCCAAAGCATAGGGAAATATCGAAGAGATGTATACTGTTCACACATAATCTTATGAAAAACTACTTTAATTTTACCATTAACAGTTGCATACATCTTAAGAGGAGATGTCGGATCCCAATTTGCAAATAGACATTATTGATGCATATAACCTCAAACAAGTAATAATCCAGTTCAATATTCTCATATGGTTCCCAAATCAGATAGTTGCAGTCCAAAAAGTCAGTTCAGAATATCCAAGTCTCAGAAATCCAAAAAAAAAAAAATCATAGATCAACTGTACGATTCATTTGTTGAAGGTTGAATTCAGCAAATTTAAATGAAATGAAATGGAATTTAAATCCTTAACAGAATATATAAGCACCCAATTGAATGTCAAGCCAAAATAACACAAATGAAATGGTTCTACGTTGATTGAAAAATAGCAAATTCAATTTTTAGCAGTCAAACAAACAAAAACCACAAGCAAGAAATCAGTCTAATTCAACGAAACATTTTTAAAAAAATGTCATCTTTCTAATGCAATCTGAGTTTCAGTTAGCATTTATATAAGTTAGTTAATAGCAAGAGAAAGATGATTAAGTGAGTGCATTAGTAGTAAGAAGAAGAGGAAGAAACCCCCCCTCACTGTTGCTTTGTTTTAACCCCAAATGGAAAATTTTCTCGACCCTTTTCGATTAAACCACCAAAAATTATCAAAATCGATGAGAAGCACATTAACATTAGAACAATTTCACCAAAATAACAGCAAAAACTCAAACCCTATTTTCGATTAAACTCTCATATCCCTAAAATTTATGGAAAAAAATCCCTAAATAAAATTTGTCTGGGCGAATTTTTAGTGCTTGAGTTTTAGAGAAGAAAAAATTGATGAAAGGAATTGAGAGAGAGAGAGAGGTACCTTTACTTCAAACACTCAAATCAAACCAGATCTTCTCTTCTCTGCACAATACTTTGCTATGTCGTTTTGAGGGTGTTTGGTCACACTTATTGTTTCAAACACCTTGCAGATGGAACAAAAGCATAAAAGATGAACCAGAGATTTCATCTATAAATCCTACATAGAAAGAGAATGAAAAACTGTGAAAACGTTGAAAACACAAAAATCATGCATAAATCGAAGGAACAAAAACTTCAGATTTTCCAAAATCACAAACCGTACAATGAGGAAACAGTGAGGGCGACGAAGAGATGGAGGAAGCAGTGAGGGAGATGGAGATATGGAGAGAGTAGGGAGGACGATGGAGAGATGGAGGGAGCATTGAGGGAGATGGCGAGAAGACAGGGGGAGGGAAGGGTGAATGAGAAATGAAAGATGGGAGCGCTGAGTAAAAGGAGAGATGAAAGACGCGAGCGCCAAAACAGCCCGCCAAAGATTTTACAGTGTTTTCATTTTTAAAGTCATTAAAATTTGACTTTTTATAGCATATTTGGCAAAACCGCTATTAACAAAGGCTATTAAAGAGAATTTGTGTTGTAGTGAGCTGAAATTGAGGAGTTGCGGAATGATGCCTATGACAATTCCCGAATATACAAGGCAAAGATGAAAGCGGCTCATGATAAGAAAATTCTGAGGAAACATTTCGAGCCTAATCAACGTGTCTATCTTTATGACTCACGATTTCATCTTCATCCTGGCAAGCTAAGATCGAGATGGACGGGCCCATTCATGGTAAAACAAGTATTTCCCAATGGTTCCATAGAAATGGAAGATCCAAAAGATGGGAGAGTATTTAGAGCAAATGGGCAGTGTTTGAAGCACTATGTGGAGCGGGTAGAGGTACCGGAAGAGATCTCTCTGGTTGCCCCTGTCTACTTGATTGGATGTTTTCCACCCTATCTTTAGTTTAGGTTTTTATTTTTTATTTTTTTTTATTTTTTTAGTTTAGTTTAGGTTTTTGCTTTTATGTTTTTATTTTAGTGTTTCAGGTTATTTTAGATGTTGCTACTGGAGTCATTCGGAGCCCCTCATCCCATATGTTATTTTCTCCTGTCGATATGATTTTCTTTTATTTTGGTGACTGCGAGGACATTGTCTATTTGAAATTGTAAAGCTTCACCATGGTAATATCACTCTAACCCTCATATTTTCTTTTTTCCTTCACTTGTCATGATTATTATTTATACATCGAGGACAATGTTTGGTTTAAGTTTGGAGGTGATGGTGGTTTATTAGATTTTTTTGTGCAATTTTCAAAATCTTTGAGCTTAAAACGTATTTTACAATTAAACCGAGTAATTTTTTGTGTTCTACTCAATCTTCATTGAATACTTAGATGATTACGGTAATTGTGCAAAATCTTTATGAAAATGCATTCAAAATCTGAACTCTTGGTGAATTAAAAAAAAACTAAATAAAAAAAAGGTTTTGAGTCTTTTTAATTTTAAAGAATATTTTTGTTGCCTTTAATTTTGAGAAAACACATACTAACACGTGTCACATAGTTATATTAGTAGAAAACATGATATTTGATATTATCCTTATGTTAGATGTATTTCGTGAAGTTTTTCAACTCGACTATTCGTGCACTATAAGCGAAGTCAACATGATTTGAAGTTGATTAGTGAGATTTTGAACTAGAAAACCTTAGAATAATAGTGGAGACTTTAACCCTTGTGAGTTTTGAGCCATTCTTTATTTCTTGAGGGTTATTAATTACACTCTGATTTTTCCTGAGTCCGCATTATTTCGTTGATGATCTCATTATTCTTGGCTTTCTTATTGATTACTTTAAGAATGACATAAAAATTGAACTTTTACACTAGAACTTCTTGTTTTACTTAGTTGAGATGTCCTAGTATCAACTAGAACTTATGAAGTGATAGAGGCATTTCTTTCTTTAAACCATTTTTTCTTAGCCTTTTAGCCTACCCAATAATAAATATCCATTTGCAGCCCTTTGAGCCTTTAAATAGCCTTCTCTTTGTTATCCCCATTCCCAATACCTACTCCAATCAAGGAGTAATACCTATATTATTTTATCTTTACCCAATTTTCTGAGAATGTATATGGTGAGATATATTTATGGAATGGGCAAATAGAAAGAGTTGAAAATATATATTTCATGCGCCCTCAAAGTAAAAGTGTTTGATTGTATAAACGGGGAAAAACATGGAAAAAAAAGCATGTAAGAAAAAAAAGGAAAAAAAACATGTAAAAAAAAGTTGAAGAAGAAAATAATGAAGAAAAAGTTAATAGTGTACAACATTGATTTGGAGATTGAATAGGCCAAAACTATGGTGTTTGATTCAACATTCTCAAAAGTAATCAATATTCCTGTCCATGAGATCATATTCATTTCAGTCTTTGAAAATTCCATTTTTCATGATGATTATATGTGAGACGTTTGCATTTTTCATAATTTATATCATTTTCCTCACATATAAACTGAGTGTTTTATTTCTGAGTGACATAAGAGATTTGTAGTCGAAGCGTACTTTCTGAAGGTCATCTCGTCACATCTTTACTATGATACGAAGAGTTATGTTGATAAGGCTTCACACACACACACTTTGAGTCGAGAATGAATATCAAATTTATTTAACCTTTAGATACTATTAAAATTATTGTACTCTATTGGTATACTATTGTGACAGTTTTAGTTTGTTGTTTTTCTTGAATTTAAAGCAATTAGAAAATTACTCTAAGGAAAATAAAGGAGAATGCCTATGTTTTTGCATTACTTTTTTTTTTTAGAAAATAGATTTTGTTTTATTGAGTCAGTGATGTTTGGGGGTAACATTTCTGAAAACCCTCACGAGACTATAACTCGTCTTCTAGAGGTAATCAAGAGGTTTAAAGCCTTGTTGCACGTTAAGGTAAGTGCAACCGTGATTCCTACGAAAGTGAGTTAGGATTTTATTCTTAAATTTTGTTTTGCTCGAGGACTAGCAGTATAGGTTTGGGGGTATTTGATGTTCACATAATTATTACATAATATACCTCCTAATTTATATTTGTTAGTGTTTCGAATAGTGTATTTTAGTTTAATTATTTTATTTTTGTATATTTGTAGGATTTGGAGTTGAAATGACAAAAGTGCATTAGCGTGGTGAATTTGGAAATTTATAGACAAATTGACGAAGGGGAGCAAGAGACAATCAAGCTAAAGATTAATAAAGAGAACCAAAGAAATAAAATAAAGGAATTTAGCTTTGAATTTTGTTGGAACAAAGAAGTAATATGGATGAACATAGCCAAACTTCAAGGGGTGGGACTTCTTTGTTTGCAATTTGTATTTGGTTTCAAATAAGGAGTTTATTTCCTTTTTACCACAAAGACAACAACACAAATACGGCAGCAGACCTGGGTTTTCAAATTGGATTTGGTTTACAATTTGTTTTGGCTTCCAATTGGGGGTTTCTAAAAAAAAATGAGTTGTGTTTTCTTTTAACCAAAGAGAGCAACAAGAGATAAAAAGAGGACAACAACCCTTTGTTTACAGTGGGTATTTTGGTTTTCAATTCGGGCCCAATAGGGAGTAGGGTTCTCTAGACCATAAAAACAACAAGAAAGAATACAACAAGGGAGTTTTTTTGGTTGTGGAACAAAAACGCAGCAGCAGCCGAGGGCAGCAAAAGGCAAAAAGGGAGAGACGTTGTCCAGCAGGGAGCAGAAATGTTGTCCAGAATAGCAGTGAAGACGTCGTCCAACAGGGTGCGCATCGCCAATCCACCACGCGCCTCCATGCCGATGAAGCTCCACACTGTTGTTGCTGTCATCATTTTCACCATGTGTCACTAAACTCCACGCAAGGCGAAGAGGTGAACTCCTAGATGTAACGCACTTAATTGGTATTTGATTCGTTTTATGCTTACACGATGAATAATGATGTTTGTGATTCTCACTTTTATTTAATATAGGAGTTTATGTTGTTTTAGTGACAAAGATTTCATCAACTTCTTCGTAGATTATTATTTCGGTGGTTGTCTCTTTCTTCTCCATATAAGTCTAGTCAAGCTATCCTTATGTGTAGAATTTTAAAGATCAATTAATTTCGATAGTTAGTTATATGTGATTGTCATTTATTACGTTATTGTTTCCGGATATATCGCAAGTTTAGAATATCATATATGACCAACCTTTGTGTTTTCTAGAAAAAGTGAAATCTAAAATCCATTTACATTAGAATATATTAGTGCATTAAAGACTATTTTTCATATTATGTTGTTTGGGATGTGAAACACGTAATCAAGTCATCATAGCGAATCAATACTAGTTGTCGCGTGAAATCTAGGAGGGATTCTTGGAACCTTGTGATTTTTCCAAACTTGATTTTTATTAAACTAAATTTAATTTCATATTTTAAAATTAATAGAATTTCTTAAATTTAGGTTCGCGTAGTTCTTCTTCCTTGATCTTGTTTTGTAGATCGTTTTTCCTCGTGGGATCGACACATTAATCTTTACTGCAATTGACCGTGTGTATTGTTTGGGTGTAATCAAAACCCCAAATATCACAGTGTATAAGATCAAAAAAATGAGTACTTTGAATAGTGCTTATAGGAAAAGATAACCTTGTTTGTTTTGCCAAAGGACAAACACATCACATGCATGTTGAGGATCATGAAGAGAAGATGGAATTATTTTGGACAATAACTGAAAAGGCAATTTGGATGGATGTTCTAGTCTTTTATGCCAAATAGCTGCTGATGGGAAAAAGACTTGATAAGAGGGTTGTGAAGGAGGATGCAACTTTGATTGTGATATAAGATAGTATAGTCCCTTACTCTGCTTCCCCAGGCCAATCATCATCTTCGTAGCTAGGTCCTGCAATGTACAAAAAGTAGGAAAGAAGTGAATGAAACAATTGAGGGAAGATGTGAGTTGACTGATAGAAAGAAGGTTCACATGAAATGAGGGTGCACAAAGAACATCATGAACACGCATTTTTTGTATAATATGTGTAGAACCAACACTTGTGATTTTTTCATCAGAACCATTTGGTAAGGTGACTTGAGAAAACATATGAACATTGACTTTATCTATAACTGAAGTAGCTATATGATTTGTAGCACCACTATCAATCATTGACTTGAAATTTTGGGATGTGGATGATGAACAAAATGGAGTAGAGTTACCTGTATAATTGGCTGAGACAGTGGATTTTTCTTTTAAAAAAAAAACTTTGATTTGTGAGAATTCTTCAGGAGTGAATTAAATAGGTTGATCAGAAGTTTGGGCGGCCTTGGTGACTGTGTGAGATAATTCAACTCTAGTTTGATTTGCAGAAATCTTTCGAGCTCGATTTGGAGGTTGTACATCATTGCCGTGAAGTTTGTGTCCAATGGGAAATCCAATCAAATAAAAGCATTTCTCCACTGTATGTGTAGTTACATCACAATAGGTACAATAAAACAGTTTCTTAGACCCTTGTGTCTTTGATGAGTCAGGCGTCCAAGTCGGAGAAGAATTCTGTCGTTGTGAAGCAAAATCTGATTGTCTGACATTCATGGCATGAACCTCTTCAGTAATCTTTTGTTCAGCTAGTCCTCTTTGTTTTCTTTCTCACATAAAAGCGAATATACTTTCTTAACAGTTGGTAAAGGGTGCCTAAACATGATTTGCTCTCTAATAGCATTTTTATCTTGGTGTAATATGTGAAGATGGAATCCTGATTTTGCTTTAACTTCACAATGGAACATTGAATCTGATAGTGATGAGAAAAATCACCTTGTGAGAATCGTTCTTGCAGATCCGACCAGGTTTCAGAAGGAATTTTCACATAGAGGACACTATTGGCAAGATCTTGATTTAAGGAGTTAAGAATCCAAGAGAGAACCATATCATTGCATCGTTGCCACAATGAACATTTAGGATCAGATTCACTTGGTGTAGGTATAGTCCCTTTGATGAATCCCAGTTTATTTTTTGCACTAAGACTCACCAACATGGAACGTTTCCACATAGCATAGATGGTTCCATCAAGAACCTTTGGCACAAGAATCATACTTGGATGATCTGATGCATGGATAAAAAGAGGATCAAATGGGTCAATGGTGAAAAAAGACATGGTTTGATTTATAGTATTTTGGTTTTCTTGGTTGATGATTTTGTTGGTGTTGGGAGTGTTTTGGATGACACTTATTGAATCAATATCCCCCATAAAAATTTGCGAAAGCTTGGTAGAGATGTTAGGATCAACGCTCTAATACCATGAAAATTTAAAGATGAGAAAATGTATCTCTGTTTATTAATGTTGATCATTACAAAGATGATATATATATATATATATATATATATATATATATATATATATATATATATATATATATATATATATATATAGAATAAACTCTACATAGAAAGAAATTATTCTAAACAGCTATACTTAGGATGAGATTATTTTGTACCTGTAAAGCTAAGATCTTTACAAAATATTCTGAGATATTCACCGAATATGCTGAGTATTAAATCAAATTAAATCTCAACAAAATATACTGAGATCTTCGTAATATGTTAAATATCCAATCAAATCTCTACAAATTTTTTTCTTAAAAATTTCAGTTTCAGATCCAACCCATTGTAATCCCACCAAATGAATGTTGAATTTGACATCCTGTTACGTGATATCAATCTAGTAGTGATGATCCATGGCTCATCAAGGAAAGTATTGCTTCTAGAAACTTAAATTTTGTTGCACAAATCCTTGTATGGTTCTAAGTCACTTTCTCATAAAATGTCTTTTACCCATTCATCTCTCGCCATCAGTGTTCTAAAAATCGGCCAAGGCGGTGCTAGAAGGTGAAAAACCGCCCAGATTAATGGCTGGGTGGGTAGTCTGGGGGGTTCTGGCAGTCTGGGCGGGTCTAGGCGGGTCTGGGCGGGGTCTAGGCGGACTCTAGGCGGTCTGGGCGATTTTTTTTTTATTATTTTTTTATTTTTTAATAAGGCTGATTGTGTTCTTATTTTATTTTTCTTTCCTATTTTTTAGAAATAAACTATTTAATTATTTTTATTCAGTATATGTTTAAATGTAGCAAAGGATGATGACTTAATGGAATTCTCAAAGGATCTGCCGGTACCAATTTTACTAATGTAGATTTTATCAAACATAACTGAGGTTATTCATGCAATTTGAAGAAAAATAAAAGAGTACACAAATTCAAATTTATATAAAGTACCCATCATGACCAACTTCAGTCATTTGAGTTTTAATAAATTTTGTTCACGATTGTTAATTTTTCATGTTTTTAAATTTTGCATATGTATAATGGCATTAAATTGGATGTAATTGATAAGGTATTATGTTTAACTTTTGTAAATTATTAAAGTTATAATACAAAACCTAAGACCGCCTAGACGCCGCCTAGGCCACTGGGTGCTAGGCACCTGCTTGCTGCCCGTCCAGCGCCTAATGATTTTTAGAACACTGCTCACCATAAATGATGCTGTGACAAACTTTTCCTGATCAATGTTGACCTCAATTCTTCAACACACATTATTTTCTTCTTAATCATCATCTTCTTCACTGCTCATTCTTCGCTATTCATTGCAACCATGTCAAAACCTTCAAACAATATTCATAATATTCTCTATGCATTTATCCTGATCTGTTTTCAAGCTTCTACTACAACAAAAGCACAAGGTATTCTATGGTCTTATTGCAATGCTGGTAACAGAAATTACACTAAAGGAAGCCCTTACCAAACCAACCTAAACCTCACTCTCACTTCTCTAGTTTCAAATACCAGTACCTCCAATGGCTTCAACACCACAATTATAGGCACCAATCTAGACACTGTTTATGGCCTACTTCAATGTAGAGGAGACATTTCTTCTCAACACTGTCGAATTTGCGCCAACACCGCCAAGTCAGAGATCATCAAACAATGTCCAAATCAAAGAGAAGCTGCTATATTCTATGATAACTGCATGATACACTATTCTGGTTCCCCATTTTTCAATTCACAACAGCTTTTGTATCTTCAAAAGTTTTACAACAAGCGAAATACATCTAACCCAAGTTTGTTCAATACGAAATTGAGCGATTTGATGAATAATATATCTTTTAGAGCTCGTTCGGAAGATTCAAAGTTCTCCACAGGAAGTATAGCCTTCAATGATTCTATAAACATATATGGGTTGGTGCAGTGCACAAGGGAGTTGTCTGAGAATAATTGTTTGGGATGCTTGCAAAACTCCATTGGGGTGCTCTCCCAGTGTTGCAACACAAGTATAGGTGCTCGAGTTCTGTCTTTAAATTGTATTATAAGATATGAGACGTATCTCTTCTTCCAACCATCAAAGCCAAAGTCTCTATTTCCTGATTCAAGAACAAATAGCAGATCAAGCAACCCAGAAGGTAAAGATATTCTTTGTTTTCCTTTTTCATTAAAACATTATTTATGTTCAGTGGCTATTAATGCCAATTCCTCTACCCTTGGGGCATCCCTCTTCTCAAATTGGGCTTTATCTTCATTCTCGAGGCCGAACCACTCGTATGCCCCTTAACGCCCCAAGCACCTTAACCCACTAAATACACTATCATTTCACCTGGGGGGAGTTTGTTTTTTGAGTTAGAAGTCAATTCTCTCGGACTAGAGGTGTTGAAAATTGCTCGTTTAGATTCTATTTAGAGTCTCTAACTCATATGTAAATGACTATTTCACCCTTATAAATTGTGGGCCAAATATTGAGTAGGTTAAATTTATCATTTTTAATTCATTGGCCAAATTTAGAAGCTATGATTTGAATTTTTTCGTTTATCTTAAAAATATTTTAAAAAATCAAAGCCTTTTATTTGAGACATTCCCCCCCCCCCCCCCCCCCTTAACTCATCATGCTCTATTAATTTTAAAAAAATCAAAGCCTTTTTTTTCTAATTGTGAATGATCTTTATTTGGATGAGGTAGACAAGACCAAGAGTCTCCTATTGCAGTGGGAGAAACGAGCTTATCTTCATAAAGGGGAATTCTAAATGTCGGGGAAATGGGTGAGGGACGTGACGTGGTGGGGTGGGGACCGTCCACTCAGTTAGAGATGCGCGCACAAAAAGTGACGGCATGCATTCCGAGCGGGGTGGATGGTCCCCACCCTGCCACGTCACGCCCCTCGCTCGTTTCCTCTCTCTGTAGAAGCGCTCCTTCATAAATATTGTGGGCTCAGAGTAATTCATCGGGATCTGAACGCGGAGAATATTCTATTAGATATTAGCTTGAAGCCTAAGATTTCAGACTTTGGATTTGCAAGGCTAATCTGTGATAGTGTTGCTTTAGGAATTTCAGAAAAAATTGCTGGAACCCTGTAAGTTGGAAACTTCACTCACATTTTCTTTTTGCTACAACTGTATCTATGACTCGAAAAGGAACAAGAACTTGGTTATAATCTCTTTGGTTGATGATTCTGATTCACTTAAATCTTTAATTCTATGGACATGGGGTACATCTTGACCGTCTACATGGCAAATTTACTCATTACTTATTTGTCTTACCTGAAATACATGGCAGTAGCAATTAACGGTTGTCTTTGCATGTGGATGGTTGAGATGTGCCTACATCCTTGCTGAGATAGATTGCAGTAAAGGGAAATGAATGAAGAGGAACATATTTTTCAATTGCTCTAGAGAATAGTTATATCTAGCAATGTACAACCTAATTCGGTCTACCTGACACCCATCGATTTCCACTTAATTCCCAAACTCCAGTATCAATTCATGGAATCTTCACTTCATTGAAGGATCTTGTTTTGTCTTTCAAGTTCCAATGTCAATAAGCCAATGAAATTATTTTAGGTACCTTTGGCTGTTAAGTGAATAAACTTGATAGTTTCTCTTGATGTAATGTAGTGGATATATTGCACCAGAGTACTATAAACTCGGCGAGTTTTCGCAAAAATCAGATGTTTATAGTTTTGGATCGGAGTTCTAGTCCTGGAGATAGTGACCAGTCGAAAAATTTTCAGTCCTCAAAATTCAGATAACCTTTTAAGCAAGGTAAGTATTCATATGAATAATTTCAAGTTTCCATGTTGAACATTCTGATTGTTAGTAAGAAACAACTTGGAACAGACATGGAATCACTGGACTTGTGGAACGACCTTAGAAATTGTTGATTCATGCTTAGACGAACATTGGCAACCAGCTGAAATTTTGAAATGCATACACATTGGGTTGCTATCTGTGCAACAAGATGCAACTAGGTGACCATTAGTGTCATGATTCCTCGAGTGGTTTTGATAGAAATGTATGATTCAGCAGTATTGATCAACTGTTACTAGCTGACTGAGTTAGGAGACCATCAGGTCATGATTCCCATGTGTTTGTGTATTTTTATCTCGTTTTTCGTTTTGATCTTTATATGATTGTATTTTATGTTGGAGTTATTGTTTGACATCCGTGATTAAGCTAAATTGTGTCTGATGTTACTATAAATAGATTCCCTGTTGTTGAGAAGATCAAAGCATGCAGACCCAGTCCATGGCATAGTTAAACCATTGGATCTTCTTGACATCCCTAGATTTCAATATTGGGAGTTAAACTTTGATTAGTACTAGTACATTTTATATATATAAATACTAGAGTATGCCTCGTGTCATTGGCACTTCACATAATTTTATTTTTTGATAAATATTTTATACTGAACACCATCACTATTCCATTTTCGCTCTCAATTAATCAACATTGAATTGTAGCCTATTCTAAGGTAAAAATATATATTATAAATTTTAGGGTTAGACTCAGTCAAAATTGAATCAATTGGAGCAAAAATTTAAACGCCGAGAATGAGTTCTTTCCTAATCTTTGAATTCGCCAAAACATGAAATTTAGGGTTTTGGTTTAAATGTGCATTAAGATGCCCGATTCATTTTTTCTGGTATGATACGTCATTTTTAAAAAAATATTAAAGACGTGAAATATGTTATACATTTTTTAATTATAAAAAAAATATATATATATAATTTTAGCGCTTGTATTGATTATTGATTTAGTTGAAAAGATCTTCAAAATTGCATTTCAATGATATTAAATTTACCAAAATCCGACAACGATGTAGATTGTTATTTTAAATTTTCATTTTGCTAAAAACAAAACACAATATTTTCTCTCTCCGCCACATGTACATTCCACCAACTTTTTTTCAAAAGTTTTTCATTATTTTACCCTTCCACATGTTTTATATTTACAGACGTATCATCATAGGAAATAAATCTTAATACTCAAATTCAATACATTTTTCAACTTTCGATCATAACCATCTTTTATCTCTAATCCTTTCGATTTTACTTTGTCACAATTAGCAATGAATAGTAGAACACTACTGTGAATTGTAATATAGACTAGAGTATGTCCCGTGCCGTTGACACTTCACATAATTTTATTTTTGCTAAATATTTTGTACTGAACACCATCACTATCCCGTTTTCGCTCTCAATCATCATTGAAGTATAGCTTATTGTATGGTAAAAATATATATTATAAATTTTAGGGTTAGACTCAGTCAAAATTGAATCAATTGGAGCAAAAATTCAAACACCGAGAATGAGTTTTTCCCTAATAATTGAAATCGCCAAAACATGAAGTTTAGGGTTTTTGTTTAAATGTACATTAAGATATCCGATTCATTTTTTTCTGGTATGATTCGTCATTGCTTTGAAAAATATTAAAGACATGAAATACGTTATACGTTTTTTTTATTATAAAATATTTATATTTTTAAAATTTTAGCGCTTGTATTGATTATTGATTATTGATTATTGATTATTGATTTTGTTGGAAAAATATTTAAAAATGCATTTCAACGATACTAAATTTACCAAAATCTGACAACAATGTAGATAGTAATGTTAAATTTCCATTTTGCTAAAAGGAAAACACAACATTTTCTCTCTCCACCACATGTACATTCCACCAACTTTTTTCAAAAGTTTTCATTATTTTTTCCCTACTACATGTTTTATATTTACAAACATGTTATCATAGAAAATGAATCTCAACCCTCAAATTCAATACATTTCCCAACTTTAAACCATGCATAACCGTCTTTTATCTCTAATCTTTTTTATTTGACTTTGTCCCAGTCAGCAATGAATAGTAAAACACTACTCAGAATTGTAATATAGATTTGTTATACCAAAAGTTAATTTCATTAGACGGAGTTCCATTCTTGCAGTGGTTAAAGCGAGATTGATTTTTTTTTTTAAATCTTGTTCCCGCATCTGTAAGAATGGAACCCATTCTCGCTCAAGTTGGAGCGAGAACGAAAGAGAAAAGAAACCCCTTCCTGCTCTCAACACCAACTAAATATTTGAGGAACCCGTTTGTTTTGTTACACAAGAAGAGAAGAAAAAAGATATATGAGGTGGGAGGGAGAATGAAAAAGGGAAATCAGAAAAGAAGGGGGCGGACAGGGAGTGCTTATCAGGGGAGGACAAAGCACTGGTTGTCCCTACAATTTTTGTTTATCTGACTCTCACACACACGGAAGGGATAAGGAGAATGAGAAAGGGAAGTTGGAGAAGAAAGGAGGTGGGTAGGAAGGGTTTACTAGAAAAAGAGAAGCAGCTCCGCGATGCTATTGTTGTTGATCGCAGAAGCACGCAGGAGAAGGATGAGAGATTTTGTGGTCTATAGAAAGAAGGTAGAGAGAAGAAGGGGGAAAAACCTATTTAATGGTGTTGTTAGATAGCAGGGTGTAAAAAAATGCAATATTTTTTGGGTAACGGTGTCAACAATCATTATTATTGAACTAGGGGCTGAGTTTGATTATAAATATTTGAATTTGGGAAGGTAAAAGTGTAAAAAAAATGTAATAGTGTTTTTCATTTAAAGACACAAACACCGTTTGTCACTTTTACCGCATTTTGATTTGTTTTTGTAAATATCATAAAGTTTGGGAGGGCATCATCAGAATCCAAAAATTAGGTTCAGGACAAATGCGTAATGGTGTTTTCAATTAAATGACAAAAAATACCCTGACATTGTTCATTTGTATGTTCGTTTTACATGTAATTATTAAAAATAGAAAGGGTAAAACAGGAAAGTAAAGCTAGAGTTGAAAACATACAAATTCACTATTCATGTTGATATACACAAAGGTGCAGGATGATTAAGTGAAACACCAATTCCTTGAAAGAGAGTGAACTTATTCACATATGAAGTGGATGGACGCAGAGGTGGAGAAGTGAAACTATAATATATGTATATTAATAAGTAAGCAATGACTACTCCACACCTTCAAAAGTGCTTTCTCACACCATTTAACTCTCCCACACCACCTACTTTCTTTTTCATACCACCACTATTTTCCACATCACCTATATAAACAAAAAAACAACATTTTTCTTCTCCCCATTCAAATCAAAAACTCAAGTCTCCCCTCCCTTCCCCTATTTAAATCTTTCCTCTCCCTCGAATCTCTTGCAAAATTGAAACCAAACTCTTTCCTCTCCCTCAAAATCAAAACCCTTAAAAATCGCAACCTCTCAAAAATTTTTTCAGAAAAAACGAAGTAATCTCATGAAAACTTCAGAAAATTTTTCAAAAACAAAGTAAATTTCAGAAATCACAAAATAAAAAAAAACTATTGTTCACCTAAGACAATGCGAGATTTTCAGGCAAAATTTTTAACAGCAATTTTTTCAGACAGATTTGCACAACTTTATAAAATGACCATAACTTGATCATTTCAAAATATTTTCAAGTGATTCAAGTTGTGTTTATTAGATAACTCTGAATATAACTTTTTTTTTGATCAACTTGAGAATTAGTCTCGATCGAGAACATAAGTTGGCTGAAAGTCAGGGACAATATCCCGTTTTTATTGCAAGACAGATTTGTGCGGCTTTAGTAAAATGATCATAATTTGCTCATTTTAAAACATTTTCAAGTGATTCAAGTTGTGTTTATTAGATAACTTAGAGTACTAAAATTTTTGTGTGTTTATCAACTTGAGAATCAGTCTCGATCGAGCACATAAGTTGGCTGAAAGTCAGAGACATTATCTCATTTTTATTACGAAACAAATTTGCACGACTTTAGTAAAATAACCATAACTTGCTCATTTCAAAAAAAATTTAAGTGATTCAAGTTGTGTTTATTTTTTTATTTTTATTTTTAATTAAACCTCCAGTGGGGAGGGGCAACTATGGGATGCCAGACCTTTATTATACCAAAAAATGTTTGAAACATTTCGGGGGTACATTACGACTTTACCCGAATAATAAATCCAATGGGACTATCCCATATGAAACAAAAGAAAAACTGCACAAATCTTGCCTAAAATCTAAAAGATCTAATTTAAGGTCCGGGCCACTTGCAAATGATCTTGAAAACTTGAATCCGAACTTCTATACCCAAAAACCCGTGCCCAAACTGGATTGTCCACGAAATCCAGGTTTCCACTTAACATCCTGAGACTTTCATTTGCATACTAATCAAGTTTGCAACCTGGACAAAAGTTATATGAAACGGATAGCAATAAACACCAATACCAATCCAAACATATTCGAGATAGCAAAAGTTGTGTTTATTAGATAACTCATAAGTACTACAAAATTCGTGTTTTGATAAACTTGAGAATCGGTGGTTTAAATTGGTCGAAATTTACCCTGTTTTTAAGTTACTGCTTTTTTCAAAATCAATTTTTGGATAGTGAGTAAGTAAGTAAAAAAACTCAATATTGGTGTGAGAAAGCACTTTTGGTGGTGTGGAATAGTCGTTACTTAATAAGTATAAATAAATGCAGCTATATTGTAAAAACAACAAAGATGGCCGTAAATAAATAGATGGAAAAAGGCATGTGAACATTAGCCATTAATATTCCAAGACACTTGGTATTAGGATTAAGGATTGACTTAGCCACTCCAAGTTAGACTGCTCCCTTGAAACTTAAAAAAATAAGCAGCTATATTCAATACCCAAAGACTAATCAACAATAGAGCTCATGTGCTCCTAATAATCGGATGAAAACTCACAAAATTCTATCTGGTGAGTCTCAAACCCGAGTCTTCTCCCCTGTTTTATTGACTTAATTTCATCCTCGTGTATACCAAAACAAATTTCAATTTGTACATTTTGAAGTGTATATTTCCTCATATATTATTTATCTATGTTAAAAAAATTTGATATAGAACAAGTTGTTCATTATAAAAAATGATTCTAAAAATGTAGAAAATGCACGTCTTTATCAAAACAAGGAAGGACTTACCGCACCTATTATTTTGTCATGACAATGACTATTTGGCACCATAGATTACTTTCACCCACACTACCCATCTCATTTTTTTTATTTCCCATATCATGCACTTTCTCTCTCACGTCATTGTTCTCTTTCACACTACCCATAAAAAGAAAAAAAAACATAAATCTTTCTCCCTTCCACGAGGGTCAATTTTTTTCCTCACAACGGTTTATGCGAGTGAGGAACCGATCATCGCAGCGGCCTATGCGAGAGCGAGAAATAAAATTAGAGTGCAAGGGGAAGGAGAGGTGTGACGGCTATGTGAGAAGAGGAGAGAGTGAGAGAAGAAGAAAGGGGACTAAGAGAAGGGGAGAAAGGAAAGATAGTGGGAGAACTACAAGAGGGGAAGGGGAATAAGAAGATGGAGAAGGGGTGACAGTGGATGTGGTTTTATCTCCTCTATATTTCTCATCGTCGCCGATCGTCTCTTACCGTCCCTTGCAATCGATTACTCTCCTTCCATACTGTTACTGTTATTCTTATTCTTGAGAAAAAATGGTGAGAGAAGAAGATGAATAATGGTTTAAATGAGTGATGTGGAAGAACATGTAAAAAAAAATTGAATAAATAGTGTAGGTGAGAGTAAGTTGTTGTGCCATATAGTCACTGCAGTATCAACTTTTAAATCACGTCCGAGACTATGACTTATTAAACACCAAAAAATCTAGATAGCCAAGACAGCGAGAGGGAACCCAAACCTTAACAAATTTTTTTTTTATAAAGCTTTTAGAAGTAATTAGGAATGTGAGGTGCACTCGTAAGTTTTGCACCGTTGGTCGAATATTTTCAATATAATCTAACTTTGAAAAGTACTACTACAGGGCTTGGTGGTGTGTGCTTGGTGTTGTGCCTGGTGGCTACTAGGCACCGTCCATTTACCTCAAAATATAAATAATATATATCTCGAGATAAATGGAGGGTGCTTGATAGCCACCAGCAAGCACAACACCAATGCACTTAAGAATTTCCCAACTTTGAAAGAGAATGTAGCTAACTTGAATTGCGTCCAAAACTAAATCACATTTTTCCTGACAGCAACATATAATGTTGTTAACGTGTCATGTTAATTTCAAGTCTGGCAAATCTCACTGGTGAGACAAAGACATCACTACATCTTTGAATGAGCGGGAATTCTAATTGGCGATGAAACCAGCGAAGGGAGGGATGCAACCCTCCATTCTCCTCCAGATACGTATTTTTGCGCATTTCAAAGGGGATGGAGGATTGCACCCCCTCCCTCGCTGGTTTCCTCGCTGTTTTACTCGCCTAGTCAGAATAGGTTATGAACCACAAAGATATGAGACAAGAAGCTACCTGACTCACATTTTCTTTTAATTAGACTAGTCAGAATAGCTACCTGACTCACATTTTCTTTTAATGAGAGTTTTATATCATTCTTTGAATGAGACGAGGAGCTACCTGACTCAAATTTTCTTTTAATTAGACTGGTCAGAATAGGTTATCAAGATGATCAGATATTCTTATGACTATTCATTTGTTTGGCTTTTTTCATTGTTTTGAGAATTTTATATCATGTTAATTTATATATACACCATGTTGTCTAACCGCTTCTTATGATATGATAATTTTTCATTCAATTATTTTTACATGCTTCTCTAGGTGCAGTGGTTAGAAGTTTAATAATTTTAGTAAATAATTCGAGTTCGATATTTTTGAAACGTAAATTTTTTTATGACTATTGATAATTAATATTAACTATACATTTGATGTCTATTGATACTTACTGATGATACACTAAAATGGTTCCAACTCTACGTCATATACATGTCATGATGATTTTGAAGAGTACTGATTCTTACAGTCTGCTAAGCCCACGTGTCTCACATCTATTTTCAATATTCAAAGCCTAATAAGACAAATATCTCGATGATCAACTTCGGACAGGCAAGTACAACATCTCTTTGCTTTCAATTATGAAGCATATTCCAAAGTATGTGTCATATATAAAGACTTCTACCTATAGATTAGTATCAGAACGAGAACTATCTACTGCATATCTAAGAGCACATGGCAAATAGAAAAACTTTCCTCTACAACACGACTTCTAATTAGATAATAATCTCCACGAAATTTTTTTTTCCTCAACTACGCCATCAATGGCTTGGTTGAATGTAGAACGCGTTATCACACCCCAGTTCTTAATAATTAGTAGAGAGCCCTATTTAATTTCAACATCTTAGGTGAAGGCCAAGTGAAATCAACTTTTTATTAGAGACGAAGGAGACGAAAATGCTAATTAGCCACAATGATTAGCCTACATACGTGGTTTGATTAAACCCTGTAGAGTCACTAATATAGCCTTCATGTCATGAATTAATAAATAAATTTAAAAGGGTAACAATCATATTCAAGAAAATAATGGATACAAAGAAAAAGTAATATATACAAAGAAAGTGGGGCTAGCGGCGGTCAAAGACTCCAAATGTCAACCTCATTCTGTTCGTTAATCCACGATGATCATTGTCTTCCCATCTGTTTTGTATACCATATAAACACTTGACCTTTGCTAAATATCGAGGGATTGAGCGAGGAAACCAGCGAGGGAAATGAGGTGGAGGGGGTGGAAACCGTCCACCCCTCTCGAGATGTGCGAGCGAAAAGTCAACGCTCACATCTCGAGGGGGGTGGACGGTTTCCACCCCTCCACCTCATTTCCCTCGCTGGTTTCCTCGCTCAATCCCTCGACATTTAGAATTTCTGTAAACACTTCATTACAGGGCAACTTGTTTGACGGGCTGATATATGCTTTGAGACTTTTCAATGTCCCAAGTCTTTCGGGAACTTGTCAATACATATTCATTTCTTTCTCCATCCATTTATTCACCCCACACGGAAATTTTAAAAATGTGCAAAGTTTTTGTTGACTGGTTCTCGAAAGACTTGAGACATTGAAAATATATATTCACCCAACACGGAAATTTCAAAAATGTTTACGTTTTCGTTGTCTCTATTAAATATATAACATCTGTCATTTAAAATTATGTTTTTGCCATTGATCTCATTGACTTTTTCAAATACTAAGAGGAGCAAATCTTGGTCAACAATTATTTGACTAAGTTGATGAGGTCAAAAAGCCTAAACATTATTTGAAGTCACAGAAGTTTTAGGACCCAAACTCTGGCATGGACAAACCCAAGATAAAGGATTGTGATTTAGTTTTTCGAGTTAATTTCAGTATCTCGATTTTAAGAAATATTTCATTTTTTGTAGAAAAAAAAAAAAAAATTGGTTGTGATTTCGAATTTAACAATATAAATTATGCATTTTAAACTCTTAATAACTATATAAAAAGTCTCACATGACTCGTATTTTCATATAAACTAAATATTACATAAGAGTCGCTCACATAAAAAACTTTACATACTAAAAGAACATTATAGCATTTTAAAATACACGGAGATTAAATATACGTTTATTTTCTTATGAAAATTTTGACATATTTCGAATTTCGAAAGAGATATTGGTAACTTCAAAATAAGAAATATTTCATAAAATTTCGACATATTTCGTTCATACCAAACCATTTAGGTAACACATTTTGAAATATTCCGTTCCTTGAGATAGACGTCAAATGTGTCACGTGATTTGGAAGCCTCTCACTGTTTTTTTTTTTTTTTTTTTTTTTTGTCATACACGAAGATTTTTATTGAAGATAAGAAAGGAAACAAGGTACAAGGAAAACCATTCTTTCATCAATGAATGCCAAAACCCCATGAATGTGTCAAAAAACAAGCCCATCACTGCTTCGTTCATACCAAACCATTTAGGTAACACATTTTGAAATATTTGCAAAAGCTAAAGCTCTACTAGAGTACCATAACTTATAGTTACAGAACATTATGCAGACAAACAATATCAATGGCATAAACTAGCACCATGCTTTCGGATGATAGTCATGATTAGTTAAACTATATACATCAATCTGGGTGTTTAATTTGACACCCATCAATGTTTAGATTTATTTTAGTCATTGGCTCTTATCTATTTATTTAATATGAGCGAAAGAAAGTTTTCATGGGAGGTGGAGGCACTTGGATGTTTAGTGGCGAAAATGATATAGTCTTCGAGCATGGTTTGGTTAAAAATAATAAAAAGGTTAAACAACGCAATTTAAAAAAAAAAGTCCAAAAAAGGATATATATACACACTAAATTAAAAGTTTATTTCAGGAAGGTGGTTTACCTTTCTATGGTTCAGTATTAACTAAAGAAAAAGTTTATTAATTAAACTGTATACATCAACATGTGTGTTTAAATATTAAATAAGTGTGATTCTCATGTTCATTAGACTTATTTTTTCACCATTGATCACAATATATAATGGTGAATTTGTGGTAGACCTCAAATTAACTTAAATTGAGGTGGTTGCCTTATGAATTTAAGTGGCATAAAATTCTATGCGACCAAATATACCCTCATTGCCTAGATTTTTAAAAAAAAAAATCATTGGCCCTTATCTATTTATTTAATATATGCCCAAAGGATACAATGTTGTTGCCTAGCACCCACATCGCCTCAACCATATAAGCACTCTCAAATATTGAACCAATCATTATCCTTTTTTCTCTAGTACACCTAGTCATACTGAACCATGTAAAAGCAAACCACCTCTCTGAAATAAACTTTTAATTTAGTGTCTATATATATCCTTTTGGATTAAGTTATTTTTTTTAAACGATCATTTTATTTTTATTTTATTATTTTTTAATCAAATCATGCTCGAAGCCTACATCAATTTTTCCACTTAGCATCTAGATCGCCTCCACCTATTATGAAACTTGTTTCCATTATGTTACTCACCTCCATTTAGCATGGAGACTTTCTATCTAGGTCGCTTCCACCTGTCATGAAATTGTTTTCACTATGTTACTTCACCTCCACCTAGCACGAAGACTTTCTTTCACTCTGTTCTGGTCCATCTTATAAGCAGCTACATTCATATGGGGAAGACTGCACAGGCATTAAAGCCAGTATAGGGGCATGGTCTAAAATGTATGCTGAAGATATTCCACCTTCGTGTGAGGCATTTGAGAAAGCCACAACAAGTTCAGTAAACTCTATCCAGCCTTTTCCAGATACGATCACTCCCTCGCCTATTATTACACAAAGTAAATCTTTGACCAATGAACCTCAAATTAGCTTAGATTTTGATGGTTCATTCATGAATTCCCATGATATATGATTTCATGCAACCAAATATACCCTTATTATTATTATTTTGAATAATTGGCCCTTATCTATTTATTTAATTTCCCAGCACCCACATCACCTCCATCGCGTAAGCCCTCTCAAATATTGAACCAATCATTGTCACTTTTTTTTTTTTCTAATATGCCAGTGACACTGAACTCTGTAAAGGCAAACCATCTTTTTATTTATTATTTTAATCAAACCATGCTCCAAGGCTACATCATTTTTCCACTTAGCATCCAAGTCGCCTCAGCCACATTCAATTTCAAACGGCTAATCAATGGTGGAGCATGGGCTCCTAATTAGGCAAAAAATAAAATAAAAATTTCAAATTGGTGATTCTTGAACCCACAACCTCTCACAAAAAGAGTAGATGTCTATCCAACTGAGCCATAATCTATGGAGTTTTTGACTAAATAAGCCCGTCTTTATGTATCTGTATATTAGTTTGTTTTTTTTTTTTTTTTTTTTTTATGGCAACAAAATAATGTAGCCTTGGACATGGTCGGGTTAACCCTATGGGACAATGATGTAGCCCTCAAAAAATTTTCAATTAGCCTTCGGAGGACGTGAATTTAAAATAAATAAATAAATGGTCAACAATCCAGTTTTTTTATTTTTTTTTAAAAACTACAACGTATTTTAGAATTCGCTAAAAAGTCAATGTCTATCTAAACATGGAATTTAATTTGAAGACTTTCCCACTCTGGTTCGCAAACCGAATGTGAATTTATGTTCCTATATATTCTTCTTCTTAGCAATTGCGCAAAACATCACTACAACCATGCTACCTAAAGCACCACAAATTATTAATTCACTTTTCTCAACATGTCTTCTTCTCTCTGTTATGTTTTACCCGACAAAAGCACAAAATCCTCCTGCTCGTTCTTGTCCCGCAGCTTCTTATTACACTAAGGGTGTGTTTGGTTGCATCCATTCCATGGGAATAAGAATCCTATTCCCACTTGGAATAGCATTAAGGGTGTTTGTTTAAGAGTTTACTGGTGGGTGAGAGATGCCAGCACGTGCCGCATATTCCCACCTTTGATGGGACTCGTACGCCTCGGCTCACCCAGGGAAAGCTTTTGGCGACCCTAAAATCTCTCGATTCTTCCCTCATCAGCCTCGCCTCTCTTCACATCAACTGAAGAAGTTTTTGCAAAAACATCAGGTATGTCTCTCGTCTTCTTCCCTCTCTATTTCTCGATCTCTACATGTTAAATCTCTCCACTGATCTCTCTACCGATCTCAGCTGGTGGTGTACTGGTGGTGTTGATGGAGGAGTTGAGAATCGAAGAGGAGCATAAGAGACTCACGAAGATCTCGTTCTCCTCGTCTCTGTGAAGGGCTGATCGAAGATCTCTTCTTCTCCATCGCATCAGAGGCTCGATCTCACCTCTTTCGAATATCTCTCATCTCTGCGATCTCCTCTCCTCCTCTGTGATCTCATCTCCGTGATCTCCTCTCCTCCTCTGTGACTCCATCGCATCAGAGACTCACGAATACCTCTGTGAGTTCATCTCTTTCAGTTCAATGAATTCCATTTTTTATTTTGTAATGTACAAGTATTTACCACAGATCTGATCATGGGTATGTTAGAAATTTCCAGTATGGAACATTGAACATGAACAACAGTACAGAAAATTTTGGTTAACTGTGTTTATGTGATCTTGGGTTTTGATTCTATGTTTTCATTTGTTTTGGAAAAAATACATTTGGTTTGATATTTACCTTGGCGAATAATGACTATGGTGTGTGATTTTGTTAGGAGGATTGGATTGCATGAAATTTTTGGGTTTTTTTCTTTTGAACTAATTTTGGTGTTTTGTTTTTGTAGCTTTTATTTCTGGGCTTTCCAGTTCCTAGAGCAAAATTTGGGAGTTATTATTCTCTTCCTGATTTGAAGGAAAGGTAAATTTTGAACAAATTCATTGTTTTTTTTTTTTTACTGTGGGTTGGTTTGCTTTATCATTTCATATAATGATCACAATGGGTATTGGTTTCTCTTTATGGGGTTGAGATCCCTGGTCTTTTCTCTCATTTCATTGATTATGATCATTTCGTGCTTTTCCTCTTGGATTGGAAGAGTTTTTAATTTTTTTCATTGATTAAGAGAAATGGGTTTTTATGGAATTCCTTTATGGTTGAAGAAGTATGGCAATGATTGAATGTTTTGGTCTTATGGACTTGTATTGTATGCATTTTGAGTGGTTTTATTGCTCATTTTTGTTCAAGAAACCCCATAATTGAGATGATTCATTTTTTACAAATGAGGTAGTTCAATAGTTCCTGGTTTTCTTTATAGTCTGTGTGATGTATAGAAACCCGTAGGCAGATCAGTTCCGGGGGTTTTATGAAGCAAAGGTATTAAGAGAAGAAATTATATGAACTTGGCATTAATTTGTGGGTATGTTATGTAGACAAGAGTTCCCATCACTTGTGGAAAAGCAATAGTGATCACACTCTAGACTCACTCATTCAACAATCCCACTGCCTATATTTCTTCATTCTCATCAGTCAATCACAAAATTTAGATCAAGTTAGCATGCAAAATCATGTTTTAGTACTTGGTATGGGTTTCACTGGATGGGTTGTGTAAAATCATGTTGGGTTGTTGTATCATGGTCTAAACCATAAGACAATAGATACCATGAACCTATCGTCTAGTTGTGGCCAGTAGGTAGGTAAGTCTTGTTAATTACCCAACTATCCACAGATAAACCAGTGCCTTCAAATTACCAAAGAAATGGTTCCCAGCCACCATAACTAAGGGACAATAAGGAGCAAATGGTTATTGGAGATGTTGATCTAGCAATGATAAATCTCATTATTGTTGCTTTGGCTAGATTAGGCATTCAATGTATCATAAATCAGAATTTTTATAACTTCTGAAGTTGGTGTTAATTAGGCACATAATGGGATTTAGCTTTCCTGCTTCCAGCTTGTATTTGTGATCTAGTGTATGCCCCCTACCCCCTGCCACATATTACACATAAATCAATATGGATCCCCATGCTCTACATATGCTATGTTCTGTTTTATGCAGCTCCATGCATGCTCTACATAAATCAAATTTCGTTTTAGGCCTCATTTTGATTAAATCCCTTTGGGTCTTGTCATCTTAATTTTTAAATTTTCAAGAGATAGAAAACCTAAAATAATACTAGAAAGCCAAAAATTTGATAACAATTTTTTTTTTAAATTTCCCAAAAGTGATCTTATTTTTTAGGATCAAATTTAAAAAAATGGTAGCGTAGACTTTGTTATCTGCATGGACTATGTCTCCACACTGTATATTAAATATATTAAAAATTTCGTGACATTGACACTGTTTATTGATGAATGTATGTATGTTTCATCATCATCTCTTACAGTGTTATACAATGCGAATTTTAATTGAGCGACGACGAAGGCTAGTTCAGATGTTTATGCTCTCCATAATGACGATGATCATGTATAGGAGAAGACACATTCCTAGAATGTTAATTGTCAACCGAGATGAAGAAAGACGTTCTATGTTGAAAAGAATGTATCGTGAGAGTGATCGTTTATGCCATGAACAACTTAGAATGAAGCGAAGCATATTCTTGAGGTTATGTTCTCGCTTACGTGGGTATGGGTTAAGAAATAGTCGTCATTTGGATGTTGAAGAGCAAGTAGCTTTGTTTCTCAACACTGTTGGACATGATAAGCGTAATCGAAGCTCGTGTTTCGGGTTCCTTCGCTCTGGCCACACTGTTAGTATTTACTTTCATCGTGTGTTATCTTCGATACTAAGATTACACAACGATATTGTCAAACCTGCTACAGAAGCAAACTCCCCAGCTGATGGTGGGAGTCACCGTAGTTGGCATCATCATTTTCAGGTTAGATTGAAATTACTTTAGAAATTAAACTAGTAATATTATTTTACCAGTAATATTTAACTAGTTACATTTCATATAGGATGCTGTAGGTGCAATAGATGGCACTCATGTCAAAGCCACTGTCGCCGAAGCAGATCAAGCTAGATATCGTAACAGACTTAATTTCATTTCCCAAAATGTGCTTGTTGCTTGCACATTTGATATGAAGTTCACTTACGTGCTTGCTGGGTGGGAAGGGTCGGCTCATGATGGTCGACTCCTTCGAAGTGCCGTGAGTCGCAACGGGAGTCGTTTAACTGTGCCTAATGGTATGTTAATATAAAAGATTTTATCTAAGTTTATAATAATATAATAACTTAATACTAATATTGTATCATTTTTAAATGTATAGGTAAATATTATCTAGCTGATGTTGGATTCCCACTAGTACCAAAATTGTTGACACCGTATCGCGGTACACGATATCACCTTCGCGATGTTGCTGGTCAACGCCCAACAAATGAAAAGGAATTATTCAATTTTCGCCACTCATCACTTCGAACGGTTGTCGAACGAACTATTGGTTTGTTGAAGAAGAGGTTTGCATATCTTAGGCACCATCCATATCATGATATTGATACCCAGGCAAAAGTGGTACTAGCATGTTCTGCGATTCATAACTTCCTTCGTGAAGGAGATCCTGATGACCATTGTAGCGATGACGAATCTGAAGAGAGTGAAGAAGAGGAAGAAGATGAAGATGAAGATGAAGATGAAGATGAAGAAGAAGAATCTATTATTATTGCTAGGACACCTGAGTGGACAAACAATAGAAATCAAATGGCTATGAGGATGTGGGATGTTAGAAAAGACGAACCTTAAAATTATATTTGTATTTGTTCTTGATTAGAAGATATCAAATGTTGCTTTCTCTATGTGACTGTGGTCATACATGTTGTCTCCTAATAATATTTCTACTCTCAACTTAAATTACATTTGATATCACTGTTTTATATCACAGATTTCTATAATATGAATTGGTTACCTGTATTAAAAATGTTTTGTTTGGATGGATTGAAGATTGTATTTATTTATCACTGGCGTCCCTATTGATATTATAGCGTTTATAATCAATTGGGAGAGTACTGACACTGTTTCTGCATTAACTTCTTTTCCAATTCACAGAAAGAAAGAAAGAAAGAGAAAGAAATATCAGTCATTTCTCATTGAAAAAGCTGCAAGTAATGGTAAGCTTGCATTGCATTAGAGGAGATGACCAATGGGTGAGACTGAATTCTTCCATTTATAAACACTTATAGGCTGATTTCATTCTCTGCTATCAGGAGGAGCACTGTTGAAACTTGGAAGTACCTGTAAGGTGAGAAAATAAGGTTATATGTAGCAGGACTGTATTCGACAAGAATTACCTACATCCCTTCATTATTATGAATGGTGAAAACTTTCAAAGATTTTACAACACCACAAAAAGAAGAAACAAAGTAAAGGACAACAGAGGAGTGGCTTATGTGATAACATTAACATTAACATTAACATTAACATCCCTATTTATGTTGTACTTCAAGCAGTACACTACTACTTCTTCCACATATGGTTGAGGTGCAAACAGGTCTGGTTTTAACTTTCAAGGGATGTTTTTGCACATGGTGGTCTAATAGAACCATGAACTAGGGTCCCTTGAGTAGAACATACCAACCAGTTGTCCACTCACTATTTATGTCTTTTGGATTTGAAATTTACCATTCATCTGTGCCTATTGATATTATAGCGTTTATAATCAATTGGGAGAGTACTGACACTGTTTCTGCATTAACTTCTTTTCCAATTCATGTTGCATTCGAAGATTTTTATTTATTTATTCTTGTTTGTTATTTATTTCTGTTTTGAATTTGGGGTCACTTGATGATACGTACATTTGAATCGCAGTGTTGGATTTTTTTTTAAAGTGATAAACATAAAATTTTTCCTGCTTATTCAAGTATTTGAAATGTTGGTAGTTTGAAAATTTTCCATCCATGAAGGCCGCAGCAGGCTTTGAGGTTACAGTTCAAATCAAATTATGAATGCACACAAATAATGTTTTTCTGAAATGAACTGTGGTTACTGCATTTATGCTCTGATTCAGCTTTGGAATTCAATCCTTTTCATTATGCAGTATCCCATACAAATTCAGTTTGATTAGAGATTATGTCCATCACAAATGTTATCTGGGCTAGTATGTGCTTATAAGCATATCTGGGTAATGAAAAACTCTTTCCTTGAACTTCTGTTTTCTGCCGTGGCTTATTCATTTCAGACACCCTCATATTACTCTCTGTCAATGCACCCCCACTCAAGTATTTTCCCTACTCTGTCCTACCATGTTTCCATAAACATCAGTCTGTAGATAGCTACAGAGCACAGCACAGCACAGAGTTGAGCAGCCACACTGACACTGCAGATGCACTGCAAAGCAGTAGAAGCATTGCAGTGGAGCGCACAACAGGTTTGGGTTGGGAACAAGTATACTTTCATATGGACTGCTTGGATGTGGTGCAAGTGTCATCTTAATTGGTCTCGTTCTTTGTTTAATTATACCTGAATTTGAAGATTTATTATGTCCTTCACTAGAGACTTATGTTCATTTGGCAGTTTTATTCACTAAAACATTTGCAAGTGTCATCTTAATTGGCGAAATAAAAAGTTAACAAACATTTGGCAGTTACTAAAACATGTTCCTTCACTAGATACTTATGTTCATTTGGTAATTGATATCTATTAGTATATGTTTCACTTGCTTTTGATAATTGATAAGTTATCTTTGTAGGTATGGCATCCAAATTACAATGGAGTGATTCGATGGATTTGGTTTTGATTAGAACATTGGTGGATGAGAGTAATACCGGAGGAAAAAAAGCGGATAATGGGTGGAAGTCCAGCGCACTAGAGTGCGTGGTGGAAGAAATTAAGAAATCTCACAATATGGTAATTACCCACGATCATGTCCGGTCGAGGCTGAAGACCTTCAAGAAGCAATATTTGGCAGTCCGAGAAGTTCACAAGCAAAGTGGGTTTGGATTCGACTATAGTAGCGGACTCATCACTGCAGACATCGAAGTGTGGGAAGACTATGTTGCGGTAAGCTTTCTTAAGCATGGTTCAATATGGTTCAAGGATAGCGGGAAACTTCTGATAATGTAATCCGAGGTTCTTAGTCCTCTTCAGGTACCTCATGACCCGTTCAATTGCATGCCAATGCTCTATACTAGGTCTACTTGTAAATCTGCATAGTAATCCAACAGCGTAAGCTATGTCGGGTCTAGTGCAATCGGTAGCATATCTAAGACTACCAATGATGCTCGCATACTCAGATTGTTTAACACCGTCACCGGTATTCTTGAACAACTTTACACTAGAGTCATAAGGAATACATGCAGGTTTACATTCAGAGTAATTATATTTATTTAGGATCTTCTCGATATAGTGTGATTGATCCAAAGAAATTCCCTTTTCAGACCTAGTAATCTTGATACCAAGGATTACACTCGCTTCTCCAAGGTCTTTCATATCAAAGTTTGCACACAATAAAGCTTTCACTTTATTCACGGCATGGATATTAGAACCAAAGATAAGTAAGTCATCCACATACAGACATATTATAGTGCAAATGCCATTTTCAGCTTTATAGTAAATGCATTTGTCACTTTCGTTTACTTTAAATTCATGTGCGATGACAAGGTTATCAAATTTTTCATGTCATTGTTTTGGAGCTTGTTTCAAACCGTAAAGTGACTTATCTAGTTTGCAAACTTTATGTTCTTGTCCTGGAATAACAAAACCTTCAGGTTGGTCCATGTAAATTTATTTTTCCAAATCGCCATTAAGAAACGCAGTCTTAACGTCCATTTGGTGCAAAACTAGGTTATGTATTGCAGCAAAAGAAATTAACACTCGAATAGATGTAATTCTGGTTACAGGAGAATATGTGTCAAAGAAATCAACATTTTCTCTCTGTCTATACCTTTTGGCTACGAGACGAGCCTTGAACTTGTCAACATTCCCATCGGGTTTCAATTTCTTCTTAAATACCCATTTACATCCTATTGTCTTACAACCAGGTGGCAAATCAACTAAGTGCCAGGTTCTGTTAGACTCAAGAGAATACATTTCATCATCGATAGCCTCTTCCCAAAAATTGGCATCTATAGAGGATAGAGCCTCTTGAAAACTAAGGGGATCCTCTTCGACTGAAAAGACATAGTAATCGGGGCCAAAGTTTTTAGAAGTTCGTTTTCGTTTACTTCTTCTTGGCTCAGATTCTGTGGCTTTATCAGTTTCATTAACTCTGATCAAGGGTACGTTATTTGAGGATGTACCCCCACTATTCCTTGAAACAAAAAGAAATTTATCTTCATAAAAGTCAACGTCATTTGATTCTATAATAACTTGATCTTTAATATTATAGAATCTATAAGCTTTGCTGTTCATGGCATATTCTATGAATACACATTCATATGCCCTACTAGCAAGCTTGTTCCTTTTAGGATCAGAAATTCTAACATAAGCTAAACAACCCCAAGTTTTCAAATAAGACAGGTTTGGTTGTCTATTTTTCAGAATCTCATATGGGGATGTTTTACTTTTCGATTTGAGGACTCTATTTAGCACATAACAGACTGTCAAGATGATTTCTCCCCACCAGTGCGATGCAGCACCGGAGTTAAGCATTATGGCAACTACTAACTCGGTAAGAGTTCTATTTTTCCTTTCAGCTTTGCCATTCATCTCAGGAGAATATGGTGCAGTTGTTTCATGAATAATTCCTTGAGAATTATAGAACTCTACGAAAGTACTGCTATCATATTCAGTGCCTCTATCACTCCTAAGTCTCTTAATCTTTCTATTATATTGATTTTCAACTTCAGTAAAAAATAATTTAAATCACTTTTATTTTTCATTAAATAAACAAAAGTATAATCAGAACAGTCATCAATAAACGTAATAAAATAACGTTTTCCATTTCTAGTCAAGATACCATCAAGTTCACATATATCTGAGTGTATCAAATCTAAAGGTTCATATTCTCTAACTACAGATTTATGTGGTGTTTTGGTTATCTTAGATTGACTACAATAGTTGCACTTTTCAAAGTCATTTAAGGACAATTTTGGAATTAGTCCTAAGTTACTCATGTTTTTAATAATACGTTTATTAACATGACAAAGTCTAGCATGCCAGATATTAAAAGTGCACAACATGTAAGCAGAACTAGAAATTTTATTCACTTCAACATTTAACTTAAACATTCCATCAGTAGCATACCCTTTCCCCACAAATACATTATTCTTTGTGATGGTATATAAATCAGCCCCTATAATTTCAGTAAACTCAGCCTTGTTCAGAAGAAAACCAGATACTAGATTCTTTCTCATCTCTGGAGTATGCAAGACGTCTTTCAGGATAACTGTCTTTCCAGAGGTAAACTTCAGTTCTACTGTTCCAGTTCCAGCAACTATAGTGGAGTGGGAATCACCCAACAACACTTTTTTGTCCTCAGCTTCAGAATAGGACTTGAACATTTCTCGATCATAGCAGACGTACATGTCGAGAAGCACTAGTGTCGACCCACCATCCCTCGGATCCACCAACAAAATTGATTTCAGAGATCATGGCAATAAGTTGGTCTTCGGTTAGGTTCGCCTGAGGTGCAGGGCGAGATCCATTCCGGTAGTTCCTGGCCATATGCCCTGGCCTACCACAGGTGTAGCAAAGGAACTGTGCTGAATCATTCTTGGAGGGATGTTTCTGTCCATTCTGATTTCGCGGAGGATTCTGATTCTGATGGTTGCGGTTCTGATTGTTTCGGTTCTGCTGGTTCCGATTTTGATGGTTCCGGTTTTTATTGTTATTCTGATTTTTCATTGTCTTTCCATTGGGTTTCAGAGAAACAGGGGTAGACTTCTTATGGTTTGAAATAATCAAAACTTCCTCTTTCTGATCTTGTTTCCTGGCTTCCTCCTCAATATGAAGTCGGGTTATCAGGCTTTCTAGGGAAAACTCTTTAGTTTTATGCCTAAGGACATTCTTAAAATCTTTCCAGCTAGGGGGCAATTTGTCTATCACAACAGCTACTTGAAATTGCTCATCTAAAGTCATTCCCTCAGATATAATTTCATGAGCAATCTTTTGAAGCTCGTGTGATTGGGTTTCCACAGACTTATCATCAGTCATTTGAAATTTCAGATAGCGATTGACAGCATATTTCTTTGTGCCAGCCTCCTCAGTGTCATATTTCTTTCTAAGGGCTTTTCAAATATCGTTTGCAGTTTGTTCAGAACAGTAATAATCATAAAGATCACCAGACAAACCATTAAGGATAAATTTTTTACATAAAAAATCATTTTCAATCCAACGGTCTAATTCTTTAGTTTGGGTTTCAGTAGGTTCAGCAGGCATTATTGGTTTTTCAGTATCACAAACATATGCAACCTTTTGTGTTGTTAGAAAAAACAGCATCTTTTGTCTCCATCTTTTAAAGTGTTGGCCCTCAAAACAAAAGGGTCTATTAAGATCTTTTGCAGCAATTTCAGTAATTGAATTCATGGCAGACATAGAAACTCATCTTAAAATTGTTGAAAAATATGCTGTAAATTCGAAATAAAAGAAGGAACGATGATACCAATTTTGCTTGGGTTGAGTCGTGGACTAGGTAGCTCTCTTTAAGACGTTTCGCGGCTCTGCCCAAAATTGTGCAAGCAGTTTCGTAGCCCCGCCGTCCCCAGGATAAAACAGCCCAGAATCTTCTCTGTCTCGTTCAAAAATTGCACAATAGATGAACTGTATACAAATCACCCTCAATCTCCTTATTTGCTCGGAATCACCAATACCATTGAAAGAAATCAGCAAGAAGCAGAAACGAAAACTGATTGTAAACAAGAAAGAAGACTGTTTGCAAAAACTTTTCTAACTTCGAATACTCTGGAAGAACACTATGTTTCTGATTTCGAAAGAACACTCTGTTTCTTTTGTTTTTCTCTGTATATAAAACTCTAAAACTAGATGGTATTTATAGATAGAAAACGTGCAATCGAAAAACGAAATATAGACTAGGTTCATTGGCAAGATCAAATCGTGGAGAAGATATGGCGGCGGGATTTATGCCAGAAATTGCGTTTTAGACTCAGTCCTCTTCAGAAATTTATTTTTCGTTTAAATAAAAAAATGTTTTGCTCTCTAAATGACCCAACCCAACTGGACGGGGGCGGCGGCGGGCGCGAGAGTCTATCTCTCCCCTCCTCATAAAAGAGTGGTACTCTCAAGGGGTCCAAAACCAAATCCTAACTATCTTCTCATATACTCTACCTCAAAGAGATATATAGTAGATAGGAGACTATAAAATAGAGAATGATTCAAAGATCAAAATAGAAGAAAGAGGTCCAAATTCAAAACTAGATAAACACACATTTGTCTTTATTTTTTAAAAAGCCAAATTTGCAACAAGTGAAGAGGAGAGTAAGTGAAGAGGAAAGATTTGAGTTTCACTAATAAACAGCGATAGAAGAAGTTCAGAAGTGATGTTGCCATTTGGAGATGGATGACACTTGCTTCATTGCTGGAAGTAAAAGTAGGGACCACTACTGTGGTGAAATTTTGTCAATGATAGAGATTGAAAGAGAGATCAGACCGAGGAGGGAAATGGGGTTGCTTTTTTCGTTTTTTCTTTTGTTGAATAATTTCGTTTTTTCTTTTGTTGAATAAAGCTTTAGCCGTCAGATTCTTTATCTGACGGCTCCAATTACTGATAAAACACTTTGTATTTATTAAGAGTAAGGCTAAATGGCGAGGAGATGAGCGAGGAAACCAGCGAGGGGAGTGAGGTGGAGGGAAGGGAACCATTCACTTTCTTCGAAACGTGTGAGTTGAATTTTTTTGCACGTATTTCAAAGAGAGTGAATGGTTCCCTCCCTCCACCTCACTTCCCTCGCTGGTTTTCTCGCTCATTTCCTCAGACATTTAGAATTCTCCATTTATTAATGTAAGCCTCTGAAACCATACCATTCATTTATCTTCTTCTTCATCCCTTCGTCTACTGATCAACTACTCATCCATCACTTTTCACCCTAGCCATGTCAGCTAAACCTTCACAAACCCTTTATTCATTCCTCTTTACATGTCTTCTCTTCTTTATTCTCATCATCACCGCTAATGCCCAAGATTCTGTGATGCATGTATGCAACACTACTTCTAATTACACTCGAGGAAGCCCATACCAATCCAATCTAAACCACACCCTCACTTCTCTAGCTTCAAACATAACTCCTAATGGGTTCTACACCACAATTTCTGGGGCTGGACCGAACCAAGTTTATGGACTACTTCGATGTAGAGGTGATGTTTCTTATGAAGTTTGTCGAATCTGTGCCAATACCTCCACTATGGAGATCCTGCAACAATGCCCAAATAATAAGGAAGCTGTGATATTTTATGACTATTGCATGTTACGCTATGCTGATCATCGGTTCTTCTCCACGCCAATGACTGAAATAGTAGTCCATCTTCGTAACGTACAAAACACAACGAGTCCGGTGTTGTTTAACAGGGTGTTGGGAAATTTGATGAGTAATCTATCTTCTAAAGCAGCCTCTGATCCTTCAAAATTCGCAACAGGGAGAGCTGCCTTAGGTGACCGTGGCAATTTGTATGGTTTAGTGCAGTGCAATAGGGACTTGTCTGAGACTGATTGTCTAAGGTGCTTACAAGCTATGTACGAATTTCGAACAAATACAACGCGTTTTCAAAGAAGTATAGGAGTTCAGATTTGGTCGACAAGTTGTAACATAAGATATGAGAATTATCTGTTCTATGAATCATCAACGGACGCACCTTCTCCATCACCATCTGGAAGGACTAACAACACATCAAGCAACCATGGAGGTATGTGTTTTTGTTTGTTCATTTTTCAGATAAGAGAAGAAAATAAGAAACCTTATCTAGTTGGATTGCTATCTTTTTATCTCATCACCGGCTCTTTAGTTATTCATTTACTCATATTTCAAAACATTGATAATATATATATATATATATATATATATATATATATTTTTTTTTTTTTTTTTTTTTTAAGCGAGCAAGGGTTTTGACAATCCCAAACCTTAACAAATTTGTTTTTTTATAAAACTTCGGATGACTCTTTTCAATATCATCTAACTTTGAAAGAGATTGTAGCTAAGTTTGAATTGCTTCCAAAATTAAATCACATTTTTCCTGACAGCAACATATAATGTTGTCAGCTTGTCCAGCAAATCTCACTGTGAGACAAAGACATCACTACATCATTGAATGAGACAAGGAGCTGCCTGACTCACATTTTCTTTTAATCAGACTAGTTAGAATAGGAAAATTCTAATCAGACAATGAGCTCCCTCCCTCGTTCCCTAGAATTTCTGATTCTTATGTGTGCCAAACGAGTCCTTTTAGGGTTTCAGGGAAGGAGGAGCGAGGATACACCCATTCTCTTCGAAATAAGCGTCAGTGCGCATCTCGAAGGGAATGGGTCTGCCCTTTTCCTCACTCCTTCCTTCGACCCCTAGAATTTCCGGTGCCAAATTCATGAATCTACTATTCATTTGTTTGACTTCTTTCATTGTTTTGAGAATTTTATATCAATCTTTGAATGAGACAAGGAGCTATCTGACTCAAATTTTCTTTTGATCAGACTAGTCAGAATAGGTTATCTAGATGATCAGATATTCTTATGTGCACCAAATTCATAAATCTACTATTCATTCGTTTGACTTCTTTCATTGTTTTGAGAATTTGTATCATGTTAATTTATATATACACCATGTTGTGTACCCACTTCTAGTGCTTTGTTTTCTTTTCCATTCTTTATTCAAAACTTTAGACTTCATGTTATATTGTTTTCTAGCACATCTTAACTACTGTATAGAATGTAGAAAGTGCTTTTCAATATAGAATATAGAAAGTAAATATTGATCAACCACGCTTGCATTAATAATTATGATGTATATTTGTATTTTTTAATGAAAACCCACTATAACTTTTATTATATTTTTTAAAAATTTTGTCGTGTACCTTATTTATTTACGCCCAAATGCTACATGATTGACCTTATAGAGTTAACCAAACCAGGCCCAAAGTATACAACATTGTTGCCATTTAACATTTAATCGATCCAAACATTCACCAACTTTTTCAAATAAGACTAAATTTCAATAAATTTTTTTTATAATTTTGTGGTAAAAGCAAATATGAAAGGAATGAATGTCATTGTTATAGTAGTAACTCTGGCTTCGGTACTAGTAGTACATAAGATAAGAGATGCATTGAGACAAGTGTTGTACACTAACCAGTTTTCCACTTGGTGCAGGAAAAAAGAGCAATACCAAAAAAGTTATTATTATCGTGGTTTCAGTTGTTCTCACATCACTGTTATTATTTTCCATATGCATTTGTTGTTTATGGATGAAGATCATCAAAAGAAGAGACGGTAAATATCTCGGTTCAAACAATACTACCTAATTTTTACCAATATCATTGATGTGAATAAAATAAATTAGTATTTCAGATTATTTGGATTGCAATAATTAAAATTATTTGCCTACATTCTCCCAATTTTCATGCTTCTATCAACTTATTTGGTTTAGAACCTTTTTTTTTGTTTACTTAATTTTGTTTTAGTTAGTTTTTATGAAGTTTTCACTGTTTCTACCAGATGTTAAAGAAGATGCTGTCAAAAGCACAGGATCTGAGATTGAAGGCACAGAATCACTTATATTTGATCTAGCTACTCTTAAACTAGCTACAAGTAACTTCTCTGAGAAATTCAAACTTGGGGAAGGAGGCTTTGGGATCGTTTACAAGGTAATAAACAATTTTAGTACCCTTTAGTTATTCCATTACAACCCTTGTAGTTGATTTTATAAATGTTGGCATTGGTAGTAGAATTGGCATTAAAGTATGTAATCTGATGTCAATTGAAGATTATTAGCATGACATACAGAAAACTATGACTGTTTGATGATTAGTCCCATTGCGTTCATTTGTAATCTTGCATTGAAAATGTGTGCATTCATTAAAGCTTTAAATTCTTTTGTAGGGTGAGCTATCTGATGGGAAAGAAATCGCAGTCAAAAGACTTGATCGATATTCTGGGCAAGGGTTAGAAGAGCTGAAAACGGAGGTGGTTTTAGTTGCTAAACTTATGCACAGAAATCTCGTAAGGTTGTTGGGTTTCTGCATAGATGAAGCAGAAAAGTTACTTGTCTATGAATACCTTCCAAATGGAAGCTTAGACAAAATGTTGTTTGGTATTATCCATTTCTTTCATGTTTATTTCTATTTTTTTTAGCAATGATATATATAGTTCACTTAAAAATCAAGAAATGTCCGACTTAACTCGTGCCTCGATGACTTAATTATACTTTTGTAGTAATTCAAGCATGTGACAGTGTCATATTATTGATCTTGAGGTTAATTTTGGTAATGCAGATCAGGATAAGTGTTCGCTGTTGGACTGGGACAAACGGTTTAATATCATCATTGGGATTGCTCGAGGATTATTATATCTTCATCAAGATTCTCAAATAAGAATCGTACATCGAGATCTAAAAGCCAGCAACATTCTATTAGATGAGGATATGAATGCTAAAATCTCAGACTTTGGATTGGCAAGGCTTTTCTGTGAGAGTCAGGCTGAAGAAAATACAAATCGAATAGCTGGTACCTAGTAAGTTGAATACTACAACTTGCCCTTTTCCATAGGCCTACTGCCTAGCTTGTTTCAGTTACTACTTTTTTCAATTATATTTTAGACTCTGTTCAGTATGGTCTTTCGGATATAGTGGCAATGCAATGTGTTATCAACTACGATAGAGATTTACCATAACTCGAAGGTTCACTACATACAGAACTTTCATAATCCAAGAGCTACATTTTTTTTTAATCGTGAACCCTCTTCAATTATTTGATACATGCCCGAAGGCTACAATACATACTATTCCTGTATGTTTTCTGTGTGTCTAGGCTTGTAACCTTCCCATGGATGTTTGTGTTTTGTTTTCCTTGTAGATCGATGACCTCTATCGCTGTAGATTTGTTCATTAATAAATCTCCTTTGATTTTCCAATAAAATGTGAGGGCATGAGAAGTGGACTCCAAGCACCAGTTGCCAATTGAAACAGGAACTACACCAAAATGAAAATCACACAGAAACAAAAACTAATCCTAAATTTTAATTTGTTGCAGTGGATATATGGCACCAGAATACACAATACAAGGGCAATATTCAACCAAATCAGATGTCTTTAGCTTTGGAGTTCTAGTATTAGAGATTGTATCTGGTCGGAAAAATTCTAGCTTTTCTGATTCAACAAATCTTCCAACCTTTGTAAGTTCTCAGAGAGTTTTTTTTTTCTTTATTTGCAACTTTGTAATTTATTTGGGAGATACCAATTTATGATTGATTCTTGGAACAGGCATGGCATCTTTGGAACAATGGAGCAGCATTAGAGATCGTGGATCCAATGTTAGGCAAGCAATGGATACCCAGCGAAATTATGAAATGCGTACAGTTAGGATTGTTGTGTGTTCAACAAGACGCAGTTGATAGACCCAGCATGGCTGAGATCTTTCTCTGGCTCAATAGTAACAGTGTTACATATCCAGTTCCAGCTCAACCAGCTTATTTTGTGGAGGGAATAACAACAGATTCAGATTTTGCCAAAGAAAACACCTGGTTCAGTGAGTCGGAAAAATCTTATATGAAATCGCCACAGCAATCTGTGAATGATGTCACAGTTACTGATATACATCCTCGATAGGGACGAGTGGGGTTTGGACCATATGTATGTGTAGTGCATCTGTTATCAGTCCTGTTTCCTTTCAGCTTTGGTTGTATATATGTTGTGATAGAAATGTTGAACTCCTTTAATTTTCATCACAAAAAAATAAAAACAGGGGAACTACCAATTCTTTTGAGAGATGGTTTTTGTTTCCGATGATAAAACTTCAGAGAAAACAGTAAAAAAAAAAAAAAAAAGGGAGAGGAAAGAAACACTATGGGTACTCTCACTCATTTTCTGTGTGGAAACTTTCACTTTCTATCTCCTTTGTGTATTATCCAACTCAAAGATCTCTCTGAGGACTATTGGGGCATCAAATTGCAGTGTAATGCTCAATGGGCGTCTGTACCCTTGCAAATGAAGTTTGAACCACATTCCATCTGTATCATCCAACTCAACATACTAGGGATCTCTCTTTGTATTTGTATTTTAATGTTCTTTCATGAATGAAACATTTATTTATGTTTGGGAGTTAACAGCTCTATCGCAGAATTAACTGATGTTAAAGAGCACTTCTACATGGCGAGGAAAGCAGCGAGGAAACGAGCGAGGGGAGGGAGGTGGCGGGGTGGGGACCGTCCACCTCCCTCGGGATGCATGCGCCAAAAAGGACAGCACACATCCCGAGGGAGGTGGACAGTCCCCACCCCGCCACCTCCCTCCCCTCGCTCGTTTCCTCGCCCACTTCCTCGACATTTAGAAGTTCTGGATGTTAAAATAAAACAAATCCAAATACGTATTCCTTAGTCAAGGTTCCTGCAGTGTTCTTAAAAGTGTCTCTCTTATTGTCAAACTTTGGGAAAATAGGCATTTAGTAGGTATGATGGTTTGATCATCTTTTACAAAGCTTTGTTTAAACATAATAATCAATGTGTCTATGAAAAATCAGCATTGTATTGCACTTAGTCAATAAATAACAAAGGGAAAATATTGATTCTAAAGACTCACATGCTGGCTTTTATTTATAGTCAAAAGGGTTGGTGTGCAACTTGATCTAGTATACATAGTAACAATATTATTCACAATTTAAACACTATTATATAAACTTTAGTGACATTTTCTCCTTAATTGATGTGAGACTGTTCAAGCCAATACTATTCAACAAACAAAATTTAAAAATTTTAATACGACTCGTCACCTATGTAAAGGTTTAAAGTTGAATGCCAATTGAAAATTTAAAGCTTCGCATAGGATTAATGATGAAAAGAGAGAACTCTAACACGCAGAGCAAAAATATACAAATTAAATATATTTGACACAAAAACTAAAATTTGGGTCTCGATTCAGTGTCCCTGAATTACTAACGCTATTTATATATTTATTTCTGAATTACTAACGCTATTTATATATTTATTTTTAAATTTTAAACCATGGTGCATAAGTACCTAACCGTCAAAAAAGATGTATAAGAAAAAAAACACAAAAAAAAATCCCATGTTCACTAAGCGTGTGTATGGTTGCATGGATTTTGATGATGAGGGGATCTTCATATTTTGTGCTAATTTGAGGTATCACTCCACATCCACAATGAACATGAGAATCACATGCTTTGGGAGACTAATGAGTGAAATTTTCATGTTCATGAGACTTTCATTTTCACTATTAATCACAAAATCAAATAGTGAATATGGGGTGATATATCAATTTAGCTTAAAATATAATGATGTTATTATTAATTTTACATAAGATTTCATCCACCAAATAAACCCTAAATGTTTATAATCATTGATAATATTTCAGACGAACCCTTGATCACTGTCACCTTCTCTTCTCTGTACGTCTTTTTCATGTTCTCACTGACTCATCCATCACCTTCTCTCCTCTGCAACCATGCCACCTAAATCATCATCACAAACAACAGGAATTCTAGAGCTTCTCCTAACATGTCTTCTCTTCTCTCTTCTACTTTCCTCCACAAACTCACAAAATCTTCTATGGCCTCTTTGCGCCCCTGATTCCAATTACACTCAAGGAAGCCAATACCAAACCAACCTCAACCTCACCCTCACCACTCTATCTTCAAACATCACTTCTAGTGGCTTCTCCACCACAACTATAGGCACAAGCCCAAACACCGTCTACGGCCTACTTCAATGCAGAGGAGACATTTCAGACAAAGATTGTCGAATTTGCGCAAACATTTCAGCTTTAGAGATCACCAAACAATGCCCAAGTGCAAAGGAAGCTGGGATTTTTTATGACAAGTGCATGTTACACTATGCTGGTTTCCCATTTTTCAACTCACAACAACTTTTGAGGATATTTAGTTCTCCAAGCCCACAAAACACAACCAACCCAAGATTGTTTAGTGGGCAATTAGTCAGTTTGATGAACAATCTTACTTCAAAAGCAGCTTCAGACGGATCAAAATTCTCCACGGGAAGTGCTCCCTTTAATGGGTCTGTGAACATATATGGATTGGCCCAGTGCACCCAAGACTTGTCTCCGAATAATTGTTTGGGGTGCTTGCAGAACCTGATTGGGATTATTTCAAATTGCTGTAGTAGAAGCATAGGTGCTGTGATTCTGTCACTGAATTGTGGAATCAGATATGAACCATATCTTTTTTTTGAAGAATCAAAGGTGGATCCTACAAGAACGAATCCCACTTCCAGCAACCCACAAGGTAAAGTTCCTTTTCATCCCTTTCTGTTCTTATCTAATTGTGATCTCATGTGATAGTAATCTTACCTATTAATGATGCGTATGGGAGATATGTAACATCGTAAGTTTCAATGCAAGTCACCTTTCCATAAAGTAAGTGCTAGATATCTCAATGTGCGTGCTATCAATGGATGTAACGAAACCCTTCTAACTGGCGAGGAAACGAGCGAGGGAGGGGGGTGATGTAACGAATCCCACTTCGCGCATCTCTCAAGGGGGATGGAGGGTTGCAGCCCCCTCCCTAGCTCGTTTCCTCGCCAGTTAGAATTTCCGGGATGTAACTGAGGCAGTCCTCTAGAAGTAGATATTTCATCATTACATATAGTAGGACCGCTGTGCGTCATAAGTACTTTGTTGTAGGGTGTTTTTTATTTTCACCTCATCTTTTACCAAAATCACCAAGTTACGAAAAATATCACATGTTTAGGTTTGGGTTTGTGTTTTCTAAAATCATTCAAACGAAATTAAAGATTTCCCTTTTCACCTAACCCTACCATCAAAAAAAAAAGTGCTAGTCATTTAGATGATAAGATAAAAACCAGGGTAGTCATTTTCGGACATGTACTCTCCTTGTGAGAGATTACAAGTTTGACAAATTAGGATTTTGTGAGTTTTCGACTGATTATTAGGAGCACATGCACCACCGTAAACCCTATGGGGACAATTATGTAGCCTTCGAATGTGGATGAAAAAAATAATAAATAAAAAGGGTCAATGAGGACAGGCCTAACACTATACCAAATTGACATTTTTGTAATAACTCCAAAACAATATCAATTTTCAAGTGTAACAGTCCACCAAATAATATTAAGTCAAAATTAAATTTAGTCAAAAAAATGAAAAAAAATTTCAAAAAAAAATTGATACAATAAATTAGATCACCATGAATAGTATCATCTGTAGCACTATACTCTTCATGGTGATACAATTATTGTATCACTTTGTTTGTGAAAATGTGTAAAATTGTTTGGTGGACTGTTACGGCTCAAAAGTGATATTGTTTGGGGTTGTTACAAAAATGTCAATTTGGTGTAGAGTAATAATTTCGACAATAACGAATTAACAAGTTAGTCACTTCGACAAAACGATAATTTTTAACAAAATCATAGCATACAATACGTGCATATCAATCACAAACCAAGTAAAAAATAATCACAAGAATCTCACAAAGAAGGGTGAGAGGAATACTAGTTAAAATTTAAAAGACAATGAAGCATAGTCATGAGGCTGCCCACGTTCCGTATTTTAAATTATTGGGGTGTTTGGTTTATTGGAGGTTTTTTAGTTATAGGACTTACTTTGAGGTGTTTTTATTAAAAAAAAACTACTTAAAAATAATATAAATTAAAAATGCCTTTTTTTTTTGGGATGATTCTAGTAAAACACACGGTAAAAAAAAGAACACATTCTTATCTACTTATATGAACACATCCACTTACATCTCGAGCTCATGTAATTAATGATATACAAAGGAGTCATATTTTGGTGACTAGGGGTAGCCGTGGCAAAATTTGACCAAAACTTGGATCAGACATGAAATTGACCCACTATAAAAGGGTTTGGGTTTATGGCTTAGCATGTTTCATGTCATGTCGGGTTAACATGTCAACCCGTTTCTCTAATGAAACTGGCAGCGCGTGGGTCAGCCAGTTTGGCGTGCATCAAACCGGTTTGGTTGAGTAACATGGTTAGGAAATGGGAGAAAAATTGTTTTTAGTGGTTTATTGGTCGATAAGTTTAGATTCGGTCTTACAGTAAAATTTCCTTTTTTTCCCTGTGCTAAATGCTTATAAAGTATTGGACTCGTGCAGGAAATAAGCGAAATACGAGAAATATAGTCCTTATAGCGATTTCAGTCATTGTTGCATCCGCCATCTGCATATACATTTATGGAGGAAGATCACGAAAAAAAGAGTTGGTAATTTTTTCTTCCAGTTTATTTGTTTATAATTCGTATCAAATTGCAAACGATGTAATCAATGCTTTTGTGTTTTGTTGAAAGAGGTATGCGTAGGGGTGGGCACGGTCAGGATCGATTCCAAATTTGGAGGAACCTAACTCGAACCGTTTAAAATTAACGGATCCGGTCCGGTCCGAATCCCTTCATTTTGAACATTGAAATCAAACCTAACTTGAACCGTTTGGAACGGTCCGGTTCCTACGGTTCCAAGATAAATGTTTAAAGGAGGATTTCTATAATACCGAGAACAATAAGAAACCTTACTATATTCTAGAAACTGATAATGTCAATTTGACATCCTAGACTGCAGCGAAAAATATTTTGCAAAGAACATGTAGATTACTACTCCACCTTTGTCAAACTACAAGTTGGTCACAACTCACTACCATTTCAAATCAGACAATGAATCAGGTGGTTCTAGAAACAAAATAAAGACTCTCGGGTATTGACAACTACAGCAATGGTCGACATCCCTCAGAGATGCTTTAAAAATAAATAAGGGCATGCTACCTTTTTCTTCTCCTCAATGAGCTTCCTACTCTCTGTTTCATTCATAGCCTCACGCTTCTCCAGTTCCTTACTACGCAACTCAAGCTCTTTCCTTTGATCAACCAAATCTGATTTAAGTTTTTCATGCTCATTAAATATCTTCTTGAAGTGTTCCTGTTTTATCTCTGAAAAAAGAAAGGCGAGAACAAAGTTATAAAAAATATATATATGAAATTATATGGAATCATTATGAAAACAAGTATAATTGACAATGCATATTATAAACTAATCTACATCAGACATACCTTCATTATATGACTGGTGCAGTTTATCATTCTTATCCATCAAGCTTCTGAGAGACATATTGGTCTCATTGTATTTGCACTCAATTTCTTTGATATGTTTGTTCTTCACTTCGATGACATTTGAGAGATTCGATACCAGCTTGGATGTTTTGCGCTCTTCTTCAGCAACAATTTCTGCAATGGTTTTCAAATCGCCATTCTTACTCAGATGTTCAGAGATAATGCCTCCCGCCTTGTAGTCATCTTCCCGTGCCACCCAGCCATAAAGGTTAGGCCCTAGTTGGCTCCAGCTTCTCCAATCTATCTTCCCCTGATGTTTAGCTTCAAAGTGTTTCTCAAATGACATCACATTGTGGAATCCAGGCCAGTCTTTCTTAAACTCCACTATCGCATTTCCAGAGTGTCCCCTGTAATTCCACAATGGATGAACCCTAACCGGATTAAACCCTTGCCTAGTCAACTGATCTCTGAGCTTTGAGCCACTCTCTCCCACAAATCTTCCACCCTTCCTTTCGGTAGGAAGATTAACAACAATACCCACCCAGGGATATACAAAAACCTCAACATGGCCATGGTCTCTCTTTGCACGGCTACAGAGGATACGGGTGCTCTGTTTGAGAAGGATGCAGGTGCGGAGGATGTGGGAGAAGGATGCAGCAGGTGCGGAGGAGGCGGCCTGCGGGCTGCGAGTGCTCTGTTTGTTTCTCATTATCTCTTCTCTTCTTTACTTCCATTCCATATTTAGGTTTTTAGAGTGTAAATGTGATTTGAAACAGGTCCAACCCGGACCGTTTCTTTTTAAATAATAGGAACCGAGACCGGACCGTTTTATAACGGACCTGGATCGATCCGAACCTTTTTAAAACGGACCGGACCGATCCGAACCGTATCTACAAACACAAAATTAAAATCCGGACCGTTTAGAGCAAAACGGTTCAATTCGGTTTGAACCCGCGGATCCTCAACCCGTTTGCCCACCCCTAGGTATGCGTATGATTTGTATAGTTTCCTGGGGTGCGAACCTAGTTCACTGTTGGAAGAGTCAATTGATTCAATTCCATATTTTTTTCTTCATTTGTTAAGGCCTTCATGTGCATGATATGTATCCAGTTTACATGATAGCTTGCAATGATCTTTATGACGGGTTAAGGCATGCAATAATTTCCGTTCTTTAGAGTTGTATTTTCTTAACTAAGTCACCAATCTTCATTGAAAAGAAAAATTTCTGTATTAAATAATTATATGCACCTCTACAGTGGCTTCATGATTTTGTGAGCAATAAGTTGTTCTCAAACAGCTTGATATTGAAAATTTTCAGGCTATTCATTTTAATCTAATCACCTCGAGCAATGGTGAATCTGTGTGCTAAGCACAGCTATAGCTAGTATAATTTTTCTTTGTCATTAATTAATCATTTGGATCTTCACGTTTTCATAGGCTGAAACAAGGGATTTTTATGGTTTTCTATGGTAAAATAATCAAACACACGCTAAAGCAAAACTGGTTGCATGATACTACACGCAGTGGGTATTGTTTCAGAGAATGTGTTTGAATAAAAGGGAACTAGATGGGGATTGATTTTAGGACGCTCTGGTTCTAAGTTGTGCCAATTCTTTTTACAGAAAGCCAAATGTTGAAGGGATAGTTCAAGGGAAAGCCAAAATCATACTAGTTCTAGGGAAATAAGTGTAACTTGAAGGGATAGTAGACTCCAAATTTTTTTGTTATTGTAGCACAGATTTCTTTCTTGCATTGGGATCTAATCTATGAAGCCTAATTTTACTCAGGTTCAAAGACATTCTGTACCGCTTATCCCAAATTTTGAAATCTTTAATGATCCCAAACATTATGTATTCATACATTGTCAGTTGTTTGGCATTTTAGGCCATGTTTATGGTGGAGGCCGATAGAGTAAGAGAGGGGAAAGAGAGAGAAAAGAATATCATGCATCTATTACATAGAACTTCCATTCAGTTACACCGCAAATTTTGGAGATTTTTCTTTTATTTATTCCGTCCATTTTATATTATTTTGTGTCGAGACTATTTATATTTTCTGAAGTTTTGGTCTATTTCAAGCAGATATGGAAGAAGATGCAATCTCAAATGAAGATGGAATCACAAACACAGAAAACGAGATTGAAACCGCAGAATCACTTAGATTTGATCTAGCTACTTTAAGAATTGCTACAAAGGATTTTTCTGATGCATATAAACTTGGGGAAGGAGGCTTCGGTTCCGTTTACAAGGTAATAAATAAATATTTTAGTACCTTCAGAGCTCAGATAACTCCTTCATTCATATTGTGCAGTTTAAGATTTTAGCACTTATACTATCGTGAATCCCTTTTTTTATGAAGAGCATAGGAAGTTTTAAAGGCCTGCAAACCTTCATATTAAATGAATCAAACAAAAGAGCTTATTACAACTGCTCATAAGCAATCGCGTCCACATTCTTAAAAACTATTTTCTTTAAGTCATCAACAAATGAGCTGAATTCAATAATTAAGTTTCCTGCAGAAAGGCTTGCCAAGAGGTCAGCTGCTCTGTTTGTTTCTTTATACTAGATAAAAAAGGCATCTGCAAACTTGTCAACATTATGTGTTTCCTTCTCAACAATTGAATATAGCGTGCCATGGAGGTTCCATCTTTTCTCTAATGATTTCTACTGCAGTCTATGAACTGCTTCCCACCAAAATAGAGCTTAGACTCTGAGTGTTGTTTTGCTAGCTTTAATCCTGTACATAATCTGATCACTGCCCCTATCTAATTTCTAATTATAGACTAGTTCCTTAGCTAGCTACAATAACGACAGATCCATCCGTCGTTATTCCTGGTTACTGCACCATTATTTCTTATGCTATGTATTCTTATGCATTGTGTACTTGTACAGTAAATCTTGAAAATCTATTGTAGGGGGAGCTACCTGATGGGAGTGAGATTGCAGTAAAAAGGCTTGCTCGAAAATCAGGGCAAGGAATAAAAGAGCTGAAAACTGAGGTAGTTTTGGTTGCTAAACTTATGCACAGAAACTTAGTGAGGTTGTTGGGCTTCTGTGTACAAGAAGAAGAAAAATTGCTTATCTATGAATACCTTTCCAATGGAAGCTTGAACAAAATATTGTTTGGTATGATCTATTCCACAATTTCTAGTGCATTTCTTATTTCCTGTATTATTTTGACAACCTTTATTCAGTTTAATTTCGATGATGTAGATCAGAATAAACGTCAGCTATTGCAGTGGGACAAACGCTACAACATTATAGTTGGAGTAGCTCGAGGACTACTGTATCTTCATCAAGATTCTAAAACCAGAATAATACATCGTGATTTAAAACCCAGCAACATTCTACTGGATGAAGACTTGAACGCTAAAATCTCAGACTTCGGATTGTCAAAGCTTTTTTGTGAAGATAAGGCTCAAGAAAATACAAACAGAGTTGTGGGTACTTAGTAAGTTGAACACCTGAACTAATCCTTTTGCGTAAACCTTATTTATGATTTACAAGAGTCAGATCGATTCATTTCTAAGAGATAACCGTGAGTTCAATTTCTCTGCCAATGGTATTAAATAATGAACTACGGAAATAAACAAGCCACCAATTAATCTATCATTTTGTTGATTGATTGCAGTGGATATATGCCACCAGAGTACACAACACAAGGACAATATTCAACCAAATCAGATGTCTTTAGCTTTGGAGTTATAGTATTAGAGATCATCTCAGGGAGAAGAAATTCAAGCTTTATGGACTGCATACAGTTTGAAAGTCAAGTCAATTGCCCAGGCTTTTGGTAGTTGTGTTGTCTGAAATCTGAATGTGTGTGCATGCATATTCTGTTGTATACTGGATGTGTTGTCTGAATGCGCTGCTTGCATATTCTGCTGTATCCTTGTAACCTGATGATTTTATTCACATTTTCAGCTTCCTAAGATTGCTGTTGAGGGTGGAAGTAGGGGCATGTTTGCTGGTGACATGGGTAGGGGTGGCCAGTTTGGCTCTTATGGTGGTCGAGGTGGTGGTTTTGGAGGTTCCGGATCTGGCCGCGGTGGTTATGGAGGTTTTGGATCTGGCCGTGGTGGTTACGGAGGCTCTGGTGGTTACGGAGGTTCAAGTTCAGGACGTGCAGGGGGATACGGTGAATCTGGTTCTGGGCGCTTTGGTTCTTTTGGTGGACAGAGTTCAGGCGGATTCGGTGGTGGGTTTGGGGATTCCAGCTCTAGTCGTTCTGGCAATTCTGGTGGGTCTGGGTTTCCGCGTTCAGGTAGCTTTGGTGGTTCCGGATCCAGTCGTTCAGGTGGCTTTGGTGGTTCTCGATCCAGTCGTTCAGGTGGCTTTGGTGATCTAGGTGGTTCAGGACGTTCAAGTAGTTTCAATAATTCAAGTTCAGCTCGTCCAAGTGGTGGCTTTGGAGATTTTGGTTCAAATCGTGGTGGTGGATCTGGTTCCAGCCCTTTTGATTTTGGTGACAAGTAGTCAGGAAAATCATTTTAACTTCATATGAAGGTAAGATCTCATCCTCCATGCAGACATCTCTCTATCTCAATGCTAATTACTACATGCCTTCATGAAAGACATGCTAAGTCAAGTAAATGCAGTTTTTCACATATGCCTTGAAACTGGTTGCTGGTCAACTGCACGTTCATGAGCCGCATAGTGCATGTCAGACTACTATGAAGTAGACAGTCTGGAAGATAGAACTCTTGTGAATAAATGGTTTGATGGATTATATATGAATTCAATTTGAGTATGGGGTCTTGTAGGCGTTTCTGCCATTGTATTTTAGATCTATTGCTCTTACCTGGTAATTAGCAACCGGATTTTAAAATCTTTGATGTGGATGTAAAAAGAGATTTTGCAAGTTTCAAATTGCCAGGGGTTTGTCATCTCCTACGTCATTATTGGAAAACAATACATTCCACTTCATACCTGTATATATATAGTACTTCCCTCAGTGCCTTGCAATGTATTGCAAAGAGTTGCAATTATCACGTAAATGGCAGGGTACCCTGTAGTTGAAATTGTTGTTGAAATTCTGCTTTATGAATGTTATTTGTGGGGCTTGTTCATGGATTTAGTTGCGAAGACCTCCTCTCTGTAAGGCACAGAAAGCTTAAGCAACAGAGATTGAAGGTCTACTGCTTATAATTTCAAGCGTATCAATTAGTAGATAGTTCATAACTTGAATTGATTTTTATTTATTTATTTATTATTTTGCAGATTAAAAGAGCTGAAAAACCCTCCATATGGGGACTTCTAGGTGTCCAGTTTGTTCTCATGCCATACACTCTCAGTAAGGTCAGAATACCCATATCAGCAACGAAAAGCATAAAATCTACCGATTGATTGTTAAGATGCTTTCTTTGTTCTGTTAATAGCGTCTGATTTATCCTCTTTACTCTATGCAGTTACTACTGTGGAGTAGCTGTTGGTTCTGGATATACCAGGTTAGAAAAGCTCCATACACTTGGGATGACGCTTGTTATTTGACACGAAGGTCCCTTAGAGTGCCTCTTGACACATGGATAAATACTGGTAAGCTCAAGATTTTCCGACTCCATCATCTTTTCTTCATCAAACAAACGAACATCTCCATTACTTTCCATCACAAAACAACAACAACAACAGCCTTGTTAGCACAACGGACACAGAAAGTGAAACATCAGTTAAAGCTCTAAAGCTCCCAAGCTCAAGAAGAACTTTGGGTGTCATTTCTATGTCTCAGTCTCTATCCTTGTAAGTTCCTCTGTTCCCGTATGTACAGCTGCTGGCCATGCAATTTTGAAAGTAATTGAGAAAAGAAAAGCTCCAGGAGGATGCAATGGACTACACAATGTCGAATTGTAAATGCTGTTGTTTCTACTGTAATGAATTGATGCACGTGCTGTAATGAATTGTAAATGATCTAAATTTCTGCTGTAATGAATTGTAAATGTTGTTGCTGTAATGAATTGCTTGAAAGCAATTGCTGGAATTTGTTGATCAGAGGTTGTAAATGTTGTTTTTAAATTTAATAAAAAGTCATATTAAATTTTACTTACCTGATGCAAGAATTGATGCACGTGTTGAATTATACTTACCTATAAGATGTAATCAAAAGTAAAAAAAAAAAAAAAAAAAAAAAAAAAAAAAATTCCTATGTAACGCTATAAAAGACTACTTACTATAGCGGTTTTAAAACGCTATAATAGACCCTGGGTCTATTATAGCGGCGGCAAACATAGCGTTTATTAAAACACTATGGTATCCTACCATAGCGTTTTTGAAACGCTATGAATGACCTTTTTTTTTGTAGTGTGGTTCTCGAAAGACTTGGGACATTGAAAAATATATATTCACCCAACACGGAAATTTAAAAAATGTTTATGTTTTTGTTGTCTCTATTAAATATATAACATCTGTCATTTAAAATTATGTTTTTGCCATTGATCTCATTAAATATATAACATCTGTCATTTAAAATTATATATAACATCTCTATTAAATCATTCTTTCATAAATGAATGCTAAGACCCCATGAATGTGTCAAAAAACAAGCCCATCACTGCTTCGTTCATACCAAACCATTCAGGTAACACATTTTGAAATATTTGCAAAAGCTAAAGCTATACTAGAGTACCATAACTTATAGTTATAGAACATTATGCAGACAAACAATATCAATGGCATAAACTAGCACCATGCTTTCGGATAGGGATGGCAGTGGGGCGGATTTTCACGGATATCCACCCCACCCAATCCGTTTGGGGCGGTTTTGGATATGGTTGAATGGGTTTTCGGGTGGTTTCGGGTATCCAAAAAATATCCGTTCACTATTCGGGGCGGATACGGATTTGGCCATATCCACCCCGCAAGCCCCGCGGATATTCGTTTAACCAACAAATTTACAAAAGTGCCCTTCGCCGATATAAAGGATTAACTTTTTTTCACAAATCACAATCGCTCATTCGCTCCCTCACCTTCACCAAACTCTCCCTCTCAATGTCTCACAGAACACAAGCTCTCCCACTCACAGTCGTCACAGAGCAGCGATCTCCCTCCCTCCCTCACACCACACACCACCTCGCCCTCCCTCACGTCGCGCGGCCGCGAGATCTACCTTCCTAGACCCTGCTCCCTCACACCGCGTCGACCGCGAGAGATCTGCCTCACTGCTCCCTCACGCCGCATCACTACTCCCTCGCAGAGAGATCTCCCTCTCACAGAGATCTTGAAGCTTGGAGATCGCCCCTTCTCCTTCTCCAAATCTCCTTCTCATTCTCTGATCTTAGCTTAGATCTGATCCGAGATCTGATCCTAGATCCAGATCTTAGATTTGATCTGAGATCTGATCCTAGATCCCGATCTGATCCGAGATCTCATCTGAAATCTAATCTGATCTGACTTTAGATCTGATACGATTTCAGATCTGATCTCAGATCTCATCAGATTTGATCCGATCTCATATCTCATCAGATCAGATCATCTGATCTCAGATCTGAAATCAGATCAGATCATCTGATCTCAAATCTGAAATCAGATCTAAAATCTGAAGTCAGATCTGAAATCAGATCCAGAGATTGATTTTTTTTTTTTGTATTTTTTTAATTTTTTTTTTGTACGCATTCTTTGTAAATTGTAATTCAGAATTTTTTGTAATTTTTTTTTGTATGAATTCATTGTAAATTGTAATTCAGAATTTTTGTATTTTTTTTGTACGAATTCAGAGATTAATTTTTTAATTGTTTGTTATAATTTTGTGCGGATTTGCGGGGCGGGGCGGATATTCTCGCATCCGCATGGGGCGGTTATGGATTTTGATTTAAAATTGCAAACGGATTTGCGGGGCGGATTGGGGATCCGATATTAGTGACGGATCGGGGATGAATTTGCTCAAATTCGCCCCAATCCGCCCATTTGCCATCCCTACTTTTGGATGATAGTCATGATTAGTTAAACTATATACATCAATCTGGGTGTTTAATTTGACACCCATCAATGTTTATATTTATTTATTAAAAAAAATTTAGTCATTGGTTCTTATCTATTTATTTAATATGAGCGAAAGAAAGTTTTCATGGGAGGTGGAGGCACTTGGATGTTTAGTGGCGAAAATGATATAGTCTTCGAGCATGGTTTGGTTAAAAATAATAAATAAAAAGGGTAAACGACGCAATTTAAAAAAAAAAAAAAAGTCCAAAAAAGGATATATATACACACTAAATTAAAAGTTTATTTCAGGAAGGTGGTTTACCTTTCTATGGTTCAGTAGTAACTAAAGAAAAAGTTTATTAATTAAACTATATACATCAACATGTGTGTTTAAATATTAAATAAGTGTGATTCTCATGTCCACCAATTGTAGCTAGGGGTGGGCATGGGACGGGATGGGACGAGATATACCCATCCCTATCCCATCCCGTTCATACGGGATCGGGACGAGGTCGGGATGGGGATCGGGACGGGACGGGATCAGCGTGCTAATCTTCTTCACTTGCAGTCTGAGTCTGAGCAGTCTGCTGGCCTGGAACTGCTGCCCTCTTTAAATAATCAATTGTATAAATCTCTCAAGCAAAAAACCCAACTAACTATTGGAGGGTATCTCTATATATTGTAAATCAGGTAAAAGTATATTGAAAATGATTGAACTAGAAACCAATCTTACGTTCACTAACAAATCACAGTTTCTCAAATCTTGCCTTTCCTTTTCTTTGGTAGGTGGGAGAAGTAGGAGAGCTGTCTGAGATCTTCCAATGGAAAGGAGAAGTTCCAAAGGGATTACCCGATTGGAAGGAAGAAGAAAAGGAACACTAGGAGAAGAGCTTTCAGACGTTTTGCTCTATGCGGTGAGGCTTTCTGATATTTGTTGTATTGATCTTGGCAAAGCTGCCCTTCAAAAAGTTGGTCTTAATGCCATTAGCCTGCTAAGCTCTGCAAGAGTACCCTAACGACCAAATTTCCAAGGGCCACAAAAAGAATATTGACATGAAAGATAAGGAGGCGGACAATGCCATCAACAACAGCAACAACAACAAATCTGTTTGATCTTGTCTAATTTCAATTCCTTCCATCTAACAACAAAATATATTTCAATTCCTTCCATCTAAGCTTTTGGTTTTGATAGTAGCATGTAGAGATTCTCGGAGATGTGGTAGCATGACCTTTACACATTATATATTTCTATTTACGAAATATATTTTGAGACATTTGAAAGGTGCCTTTTTGCATTTAAAGCATGATAAAGTATGTATGGCTTGTGTCTGACTCCGCTGAAAATCCCGGGACACCTCAGATTTTTAGTTTGAATCATTTTACCCATTTCCTGAAACATTTTTTGTTTTGTTTTTTATAAAAGCCTTAGGCAGCATTTCCTGAAACATTTAGTGATGAGAAATTGATGATGATGCACGATTTTCATTTATGAGCAACAAGAGCATCTTGTTGCAGTATGGCTTCTTGAAGATTGATAGATAAGAAGATAGATTTAATTAAAGTTCATTCCAGAGGTTCATTCCAGTCAACCTTCATATCCTATATTTTGGTGTTCATCTTGGGATCTAAAATAAATAATTAAATTAAAATATTAATAAATTAGTTCGGGACGGGACGGGATTGGCGGGATTGAAAATCTTCATCCCATCTCATCCCATTCTAGATCGGGACGGGATGGGATCATGATGAAATTATTCAATCCCATTAAGACCCGGAAAAATCGGGACGGGACGGGAACGGGATCGCGGGATGGGATGCCCACCCCTAATTGTAGCTCAGTTGGTTGGACATCTACTCTCCTTGTGAGAGGTCGCGGATTCGAGACTCACCAGTTAGGATTTTGTAGTGTTCTAAAAATTGGTCTAGGCGGCGCCTAGGCGCTAGAAGGTGGAAAACCGCCCAGATTAATGTCTGGGCGGTTCTGGGCAGTCTGGGCGGGTCTGGGCGGGGTCTAGGCGGGCTAGGCGGGATAGGCGGTCTAGGCGGCCTAGGCGGTCTGGGAGATTTTTTTATTTATTTTTATTTTTTTATATTTTTATATTTTTATATTTTTATTTTTTAATAAGGTTGATTGTGTTCTTATTTTATTTTTCTTTCCTATTTTTTAGAAATAAACTATTTAAATATTTTTTTAGAAAATCTCGGGAATGAGCTTTGATGATGATAATGATGATATGTCTAAATGTAGCGAAGGATGATTACTTAATGGAATTCTCAAAGGATTTGCCGGTACCAATTTTACTAATGTAGATTTTATCAAACATAACTGAGGTTATTCATGCAATTTGAAGAAAAATAAAAGAGTACACAAATTCAAATTTATATAAAGTATCCATCATGACCAACTTCAGTCATTTGAGTTTTAATAAATTTTGTTCACGATTGTTAATTTTTCATGCTTTTAAATTTTGCATATATATATTGACATTAAATTGGATGTAATTGATAAGGTATTATGCTTAACTTTTGTAAATTATTAAAGTTATAATACAAAACCTAAGACCGCCTAGGCACCTGCCTAGGCCCCTGGGCGCTAGGCACCTGCTTGCCGCCCGCCCAGCGCCTAGCGATTTTTAGAACACTGGGATTTTGTGAGTTTTAGCCCGCTTATTAGGAGCACATTTGCTCCATCGTTGATAAGCCTTCGGGTATTGAATGCAGCTGCTTAAATGGACTAGACCGGAGTGAAGCGAAAGCGAGTCTTTATGCAAGGTGGAGGTGATGGATCGGAGCGAAAGCAAGTCTCTATGCGAGATGGAGGCGACGAGGATATTAAGTGGCAACAATATTGTAGCCTTCAGGCCTGGTTTGGTTAACCATATAGGGTCAGTTATGTAGCCTTCGGGCATAAATTAATAAATAATAAAATTTTAAAAAAAAGTTGTGATTTTCATGTTCATTGGACTTATTTTTCCACCATTGAGGATTTGTGGTAGACCTCAAATTAGCTTAAATTTAAGTGGTCGCCTCATGAATTCCAGTAGCATAGAATTCTATGCGACCAAACATACCCTCATTGTCTAGATTTTTTTTTTTAAATCATTGACCCTTATCTATTTATTTAATATATGCCCAAAGGATACAATGTTGTTGCCTAGCACCCACATCGCCTCGACCATATAAGCACTCTCAAATATTGAACCAATCATTATCCTTTTTTCTCTAGTACGCCTAGTCATACCGAACCATGTAAAGGTAAACCACCTCTCTGAAATAAACTTTTAATTTAGTGTCTATAATATCCTTTTGGATTAAGTTATTTTTTTAAACGATCCTTTTATTTTTATTTTTATTTTATTATTTTTTAATCAAATCATGCTCGAAGCCTACATAATTTTTTCCACTTAGCATCTAGATCGCCTCCACCTATCATGAAACTTGTTTTCATTATGTTACTTCACCTCCATCTAGCATGGAGACTTTCTATCTAGGTCGCTGCCACCTGTCATGAAATTGTTTTCACTATGTTACTTCACCTCTACCTAGCACGAAGACTTTCTTTCACTCTGTTCTGGTCCATCTTATAAGCAACTACATTCATATGGGGAAGACTGCACAGGCATTAAAGCCAGTATAGAGGCATGGTCTAAAAATGTATGCTGGAGATATTCCACCTTCGTGTGAGGCATTTGAGAAAGCCACAACGAGTTCAGTAAACTCTGTCCAGCCTTTCCCAGATACGATCACTCCCTCGCCTATTATTACACAAAGTAAACCTTGGACCAATGAACCTCAAATTAGCTTAGATTTTGATGGTTCCTTAATGAATTATCATGATATAGGATTTCATGCAACCAAATATACCCTTATTATTATTATTATTATTATTATTATTTTGAATAATTAGCCCTTATCTATTTATTTAATTTCCTAGCATCCACATCACCTCCATCACGTAAGCCCTCTCAAATATTGAACCAATCAATGTCACTTTTTTTTTTTTTTTTTTTTTCTAATAGCCAGTGAACTCTGTAAAGGCAAACCATCTTTTTATTTATTATTTTTAATCAAACCATGCTCCAAGGCTACATCATTTTTTCCACTTAGCATGCAGGTCGTCTCGGCCACATTCAATTTCAAACGGCTAATCAATGGCGGAGCATGTGCTCCTAATTGGGCGAAAAATAAAAAAATAAATTCAAATTGGTGAGTCTTGAACCCACAACCTCTCACAAAAAGAGTACATGTCCATCCAACTGAGCCATAATCTATGGAGTTTTTGACTAAATAAGCCCGTCTTATGTATCGGTATATTAGTTTATTTTATGGCAACAAAATGATGTAGCCTTAGACATGATCGGGTTAACCCTATGGGACAATGCTGTAGCCCTCAAAAAATTTTCAATTAGCCTTCGGAGGACGTGAATTTAAAATAAATAAATAAATGGTCAACAATCCAGTTTTTTAAATTTTGTTTTGAAAAAGCTACTACGTATTTTAGAATTCGCTGAAGCTTCTTGTGCGCATCCCGAGGGGAGGGAATGGTTCCCCTCCCTCCACCTCACTCCCCTCGCTGGTTTCCTCGCTCATTTCCTCGCCATCTAGAAATACTCTTCGCTGAAAAGTCAATGTCTATCTAAACATGGAATTTAATTTGAAGACTTTCCCACACTGGTTCGCAAACCGAATGTGAATTTATGTTCCTATATATTCTTCTTCTTAGCAATTGCGCAAAAAATCACTACAACCATGCTACCTAAAGCACCACGAATCATTAAATCACTTCTCTCAACATTTCTTCTCCTCTCTCTTATGTTTTACCCCACAAAAGCACAAGATCCTCCTGCTGCTTATTGTAACAAAACTTCTTCCAATAACACTAAAGGAAGTCCATACCAATCGAATCTAAACCTCGCACTGGCTTCTTTGGCTTCCAACATTCCTTCCAATGGCTTATACAACACAAGGCTTTAACAAAGTCTATGGCCTACTTCAATGTAGAGCTGACATTCCTTATGAAGATTGTAAAATATGTGCAAACAATTCCAAATCATTGATCACAACAAACTGTCCGAATAAGACTGAAGCTGTGCTACTTTCTGATAATTGTGAATTACGCTATGCTGGCAATCGATTTTTTCTCAATACCCTTTATCGTTGCACATTTTGTACTTTATATACTTGAAATTACAAATTTAATGGGTATATATTTATTAATAATGCCCTTGCAGTTTTAATTTCAAAATCTATGGTATCAAACTAGTGTTACAAAATATAAATGCTAATATTATTTCCACACACAATATCAAAGTTTGAAAAATGATGGGTATGCCAATCAAATTTGATGCGTAAATAGATGGATGTGTAAAGGCATCAAAACTTGACTTCTTTTATGGTCAATCCACAATTGTCCAAGTCTTCCCATCTGTTTTATGGTCCAAGTCTTCCCATCTGTTTTGTGCACCATATAAACACTTAATATTACTTGTCGGGCAACTTGCTTGACGGGCTAATATATGCTTTCAGACTTTTCAATGTCCCCAAGTCTTTAGTCAGGGAACACAAGGTTAGCTACAGCTACTTACACCAGCTTCTGTTTGGGGTGGACATCCTCAATAATTTTGTATTTGCTAAATATCTAGCTAGCTTTATTGAATGGTTTCCTTTTCCTTGAGACGAGGAAATCAACGAGGGAAAAGGGTTTTATCACTCATTTTCTTTTAGATTCGCGTTGTTGCTCATTTCGAAAATACAAGTGCTCATCTTGAGAGAGATGAGCGGTCACTCCCTCTCCTCGCTGGTTTCCTCAGCCTTTCCTTGCCATTTAGAATTTCTAATTAATCTTCGGTCACAAGTGAAAAACATTTAATAGTTCTCTAACTCTTGGAACAGTTTTAAACCCTCTACTTATGCAAATGATTCTAAAAAAAAAAATTTAACGTATTTGACCGTTTTTATTTATCAATCCCCAAATGCTATAATATAAACTCAAAATGATGTAGCCTTAGGCATGGTTGGGTTAACCCTATGGGACAATGATGTAGCCTTAAGAAAATTTTCAATTTGCCTTCTGAGGACGTAAATTTAAAATAAATAAATAAACGGTCAACAATCCAGTTTTAATTTTTTTTTTTTTTTTAAAAAGCTACAATGTATTTTAGAATTCGCTGAAAAGTCTGTCTATCTAAAGTCTAAACATGGAATTTAATTTGAAGACTTCCCCACTCTGGCTCGCAAACCAAATGTGAATTTATGTTCCTATATATTCTTCTTCTTAGCAATTGCGCAAAAAATCACTACAACCATGCTACCTAAAGCACCACAAATCATTATTTCACTTCTCTCAACATGTCTTCTCCTCTCTGTTATGTTTTACCCCATAAAAGCACAAGATCCTCCTGCTAGTTCTTGTCCCGCAGCTTCTTCCAATTACACTGAAGGAAGTCCATACCAATCGAATCTAAACCTCACCCTTGCTTCTTTGGCTTCCAATATTTCTTCCAATGGCTTCTACAACACAACTTTCGGCAATCACCCTAACAAAGTCTACGGCCTACTTCAATGTAGAGCTGACATTCCTTATGAAGATTGTAAAATATGTGCAAACAAATCCAAATCATTGATCACAACAAACTGTCCGAATAAGACAGAAGCTGTGCTACTTTCTGATAATTGTGAATTACGCTATGCTGGCAATCGATTTTTCTCAATACCCAGTATTACTCCCTTGTTCTATTATTGGAACTCAGAGAATATATCGAACCGGATTTCGTTCAGTTATGCAGTAGAAGATCTGCTGAATAATATCTCTACTAAAGCAGCCTATGATGCTACAAAGTTCTCGGTAGAAACAACTGCCTTGACCGACTCCATGACTATATTTGGGATGGCGCAGTGCACTAGAGACTTGTCTAACGATGGTTGTTTGACATGCCTGAAAGCATTAATTACGCGTTTTGGGGATTGTTGCTATGGAAAAAGAGGTGGTAGGGTTTTGTCGGCATCCTGTAATTTCAGGTATGAGATATATCCCTTCTTTGATTTATCTCTGTTACCTTCTCCACCAGCAGCATCTCCGCTACCATCAGTATTGGAATCTCCAAGGAACAGCGAAGGTAAACTCTTTTATTTGCTCATTTTAATGGTACCATGTGTTGGACGAGAAAGTAGATGAGAATCCTGATCTCATATGTGTATTTGTCTGATTTAAGTTTTCGACCTTTCTGACTCTAACCTTTATAGTGGGTCTTCCGACTTTCTAAAATTGTTTCATTTTTTCATACAAATTTATTATCATGTGTTTAACTAGGTTGAATTTTCTAGCAAATACATATAACTCGAGACTATTCATAGTTGTGGAAACCCTTATATCTGTATGAACAAATACAGCCAATCATTCAACCTTAACTTTTTCATCTAGTTCTCTATGTTTTTCAATAACTAGTTTAAGAATTTTACATAAATCTTCTTATACAACACATATCAATCTAAATATAGGCCAAATAACATTTGATGATAAACCGAGCAACAATCATACAAATAGAAAGCAAATAATGTCACAGTTTTCCTTCTGACATAAGCCGTGGTTACTCGGTCCATATTTGCCTAGTAGCTTCTTTACTAAGCACATTTGCTTTTCCATGCAACAAGAAAACACTCAAGGCAGTATATCTAACATTTACTAGTCTCTAAATAAACAAAACTATACCAAGTGTAGTTAATTATACTACAGAACTATTTGGTTGTACCTCTGCTTCTCTCATTTATATTCATTGATGATTTTCAATTATATTCAGCAACTGATGCACTGAAAGAAAAAGGAAGTGGCTCTGGAACAAAGAAACCATTGGTGATTATCACCATTTCAGTGCTTTTGGCATTTTTCATGTTAGGATCTGGTGTCTGTTTCATATTTAGGACGAAGATAATCCAGAAAGTCCGAAAAGTTTCATCAGAAAGTACGAAAAGTTTCATCAAAAGAAATTACGAAAATTGTGGAAAAAGAGACTATCAAGGAGAGAAGAATGGCGATCTTGACCTAAATCTCTTTGATATGGATACAATTGTAAAGGCAACATACAACTTCTCTGATATAAGCCTGCTTGGACAAGGAGGTTTCGGGTGTGTTTATAAGGTAAATACAGTCATATATATTTAATACTTTTTTCAAGTGCTCAAAATAAGCTTTTTAACTAAAGCACCCAATTCAAAAGGGTACGTTGGAAGATGGAGACGAGATAGCTGTGAAGAGATTATCAAAGAATTCAGGACAGGGAGTGGAGGAGTTCAAAAATGAAGTTTTGTTAATTGCAAGACTTCAACACCGGAATCTTGTTAGGCTTTTGGGTCTATGTGCAGAAGAGCAGGAGAAAATATTAGTGTATGAATACATGGAGAACAAAAGCTTAGATGCCTTCCTTTTCGGTCAGTTCCCTTAACACTGCTATAGAAATTGTTTAATTTCGAGTGCCATGTACCTATTAATTGTCACCCACCTATGTGCTACACTACTTTTGATATCAAACATCTTCTATCATCACTATGAGGACTTCAGGGGATTTATTAAATTATCTTCATTATGTTACAGATAAAACACTTAACAACATACTGGATTGGCCAAAGCGGTTCAATATTATCATGGGGATAAGTCGAGGACTACTATATCTTCACCAAGATTCCAGATTTAGGATTATTCATAGGGATCTCAAAACAAGCAATGTCCTACTAGATAGTGAAATGAACCCAAAAATATCGGATTTTGGAATGGCAAGGATCTTTGGAGGTGATGATGCAGAAACCGAAACAAAGCGAGTAGTGGGAACATAGTAGGCTCCATAACTTTACATTTTAGTTATATATAATGCATTAAATCTTCAAATATTTTTTTATATATTCAACATGGTTCACCAATGGATGCAGTGGTTATATGTCTCCTGAGTACGCCATGTATGGGATTTTCTCGGTGAAATCTGACGTTTTTAGTTTTGGAGTTATAGTGTTGGAAATAATCAGTGGGAAGAAGAACAGAGGAATTTTTTGTTCGGAGGAGCAACTTAGTCTACTTGGATATGTAAGTACACAAAGTTCATGTTGTCTTTTGTGGTTCAATTAGTCCTACAAATTACTAGCTAACAAACTTATAATGATAGGCATGGAAACTATGGAAAGAAGGGCAGGCATTGGAACTGATTGACGAAACAGTAAAAGATTCATTCCTACCAAATCAAGCTTTGAGATGTATACAAATCAGCCTTCTATGCGTTCAAGAAAATGCCAAAGATAGGCCAACAATGCCTTCAGTTGTTCTGATGCTAAGTACTGATACTACAAAACTGCAACAGCCAAGACAACCGGGATTCAGTTATGATAAATCTTACCTTGGAACAGACACTTCAACAAGCAAACGAGGATCGTGTTCTGCAAATGATCTAACATTTACAAACTTAGAAGCTAGATAGTGGATATTTTTTTCAAAGGATTCATAGATGCAAACAATTCAACAAGTGTTTGCCAATGGTGATAGCTCAATGGTTAGATTTTGGTAGATGATATCACTGGGTCATGAGTTCGAACCTAGCCGGCGGTATCTTTATCAGGTTATAGACTACTTTATTCTACAAAATGGGTAGTTATTTTACTTAAATTTTATAAATGAATTTGTATGAGAGAAAAAATTATAAAAATATGGTTACGGATAGTTAATTTACAAGCCAATATACATAATACGTCAAAAGCAAAAATTTAGCTATACATTTTAGCAAAAAGAGTAACTAGTAAAAAATATAAAATATTGGTTTATCCATACTAACTTGGTAGTTTTCGTCGGTTATAAGCAAATAAGTTGGCTTTTAGTGCATTGCCAAATGTTGCATTCAAAACAATCCAATTTAGAAGAACAAATCACTATCCATAAATCCAATTTGGGTTTCGGTTTTTATTGGAGTAAAAATCAAAATATATAAGGTTTTTAAAAGAAAATTGATAAGCTTGCATAGTCAGTTTTGAGTTCGGAAATCATGTAATCTTAGTCCAGTACCATCCTAAGGGTAATGTGGCATGCAATCATAGATACTATTGCAAATGAGTTAACAGTTCTTCACGGTGTATGATTGAAAAATCATAGATACTGTTGCAAATGAGTTAACAGACTTCAGAAGAAGATTGATGAGAGCGGCATCATTTGCAAACTAGAATTCACCAAAGCTTTTCACTGTGTTAGAGATTGTTAATTGAGGCTTATTGGATTACATGCTCCAAAGAATGAGATTCACATGGAAATGGAGAAGATGGACGAGAACGTAGCTAAGTTTGAAAGAGATTGTAGCTAAGTTTGAATTGCGTCCAAAATTAAATCACATTTTTCCTGACAGCAACATATAATGTTGTCAGCTTGTACAGCAAATCTCACTGTGAGACAAAGACATCACTACATCTTTGAATGAGACAAGGAGCTGCCTGACTCACATTTTCTTTTAATCAGACTAGTTAGAATGGGTTATCTAGATAATCAGACAAGGAGCTCCCTCCCTCGTTCCCTAGAATTTCTTTTAACGGTTGTCTTTGCATGTGGATGGTTGAGATGTGCCTACATCCTTGCTGAGATAGATTGCAGTAAAAGAAAATGAATGAGGAGGAACATATTTTTCATTAGCTCTAGAGAATAGTTATATCTAGCAATGTACAACCTAATTCGGTCCACCTGACACCCATGAATTTCCACTTAATTGCCAATCTCCAGTATCAGTTCATGAAACCTTCACTTCATTGAAGGATCTTGATTTGTCTTTCAAGTTCCAATGTCAATTAGCCAATGAAATTATTTTAGGTACCTTTGGCTGTTAAGTGAATAAACTTGATAGTTTCTCTTGATGTAATGTAGAGGATATATTGCACCAGAGTACTATAAACTCGGCGAGTTTTCGCAAAAATCAGATGTTTATAGTTTCGGAGTTCTAGTCCTGGAGATAGTGACCGGTTGAAAAATTTTCAGTCCTCAAAATTCAGATAACCTTCTAAGCAAGGTAAGTAATGATATGAATAATTTCAAGTTTCCATGTTGAACATTCTGATTGTTAGTAACTAGTAAGAAGCAACAATATATTTGGTGGTTGGAACAGACATGGAATCACTGGACTTGTGGAACAACATTAGAAATTGTTGATTCATGCTTAGATGAACATTGGCAACCAGCCGAAATTCTGAAATGTCCTTTCATGAATTCTGAAATGCTTAGGGATCTCTCTTTGTATTTGTATTTTAATGTTCTTTCATGAATGAAACATTTATTTATGTTTGGGAGTTAACAGCTCTATCGCAGAATTAACTGATGTTAAAATAAAACAAATCCAAATACGTATTCCTTAGTCAAGGTTCCTGCAGTGTTCTTAAAAGTGTCTCTCTTATTGTCAAACTTTGGGGAAATAGGCATTTATTAGGTATGATGGTTTGATCATCTTTTACAAAGCTTTGTTTAAACATAATAATCAATGTGTTTATGAAAAATCAGCATTGTATTGCACTTTGTCAATAAATAAACAAAGGGAAAATATTGATTCTAAAGACTCACTTGCTAGCTTTTATTTATAGTCAAAGGGATTGGTGTGCAACTTGATCTACTGTAACAATATTATCTACAATTTAAACACCATTATATAAAGTGGCATTTTCTCCTTAATTGATGTGAGACTGTTCAAGCCAACACTATTCAACAAACATAATTTAAAATTTTTAATACGACTCGTCACCTGTGTAAAGGTTTAAAGCTGAATGCCAATTGAAATTTTAAAGCTTCGCATAGGATTAATGATGAAAAGAGAAAACTTTAACACGCAGAGCAAAAATATACAAATTAAATATATTTGACACGAAACTAAAATTTGGGTCTCGAATCAGTGTCCCCGAATTACTAACATTATTTATTTATTTATTTTTAAATTTTAAACCATGGTGACCTAACCGTCAAAAAAGATGTATAAGAAAAAAAAACAAAAAACAAAAAAATCCCCTGTTCACTAAGGGTGTGTTTGGTTGTATGGATTCCTATGATGAGGGGACCTCCATATTTTGTGCTAATTTGAGGTATCACTCCACATTCACCATTTGATTTTGTGATGAATGGTAGGAATGTAAGTCCCATGAACATGAGAATCACATGTCTTGAGGGACCAATGAGTGGAATCACATGTCTTGAGGGACCAATGAGTGGAATTTTCATGTTCATGGGACTTTCATTCCCACTATTGATCACAAAATCAAATGGTGAATATGGAGTGATATATCAATTTAGCCTAAAATATAGGAATCATCTTATGAATTTTCATGACATAGAATGTCATCCAACCAAACACACCCTAAATGTTTATAATCACTAACAATATTTCTGACAAACCCTTAATCACTGTCACCTTCTATTCTCTGTACGTCTTTTTCATGTTCTCACTGACTCATCCATCACCTTCTCTCCTCTGCAACCATGCCACCTAAATCATCATCACAAACAACAGGAATTCTAGAGCTTCTCCTAACATGTATTCTCTTCTACTTTCCTCCACAAACTCACAAAATCTTCTATGGCCTCTTTGGGTGTCGACTGGCTGTTGATTTGGAGGAGAGTGAATTAGGGTTTGGTTTGGTTACTTACAATTGTCAGCCATGTGTTTCTTTCTTCCAAACTCATGACACCATGTTCTTCTTCACCTCTCTCTCATTCTTCTTTTCGCCCTTCTTAGCTTGACTTACAGAAACCATAACAAAGAAGAGAGATTTGATGTTCTTAGAGTTGAATCGATGCTCGTGCTACTGCGCTTCTTCAGTTCTTCTTTGAAGCAATTGTAAGTTTTCAAAGTCGTGAATCGTTGAGTTTGACTTAGAAGAGTTTGAATATTTTGAAATCATTGGAAATTGGTTCGGAGAAGATGATCGATCTGTTGATTTTGAGCTTTGGGGCGGAGTAGATATCCACCATCTGTGATGGGGCGAGGATGGTTTTTCTATAAAAAAATAATAGATTAACCGGAGCGGATTTGGAGATCCGCGATCCCTGACAGGGCAGGGACGAATTTTGCAAAATCTGCCCATTGCCATCCCTACCTAGAAGTAGAGAAACAAAACCATTTTCAATCGTAGCGATAATGGCACTACTAATGGCATAGACAAGGACGTGGTGGATTGTCAGTTCATACAAATCAGTGAAGAATATGCAATGCAAGATGTTGAAGTGACAAGTGTTGATGTGTTCATGTTTGGGTGGTATCCTTTGATAGTCTAAATTTATTTATGTAATAGTTAGTGTATTACTCCTTCACCAACCTTTGTAACTTTTTCAATGAATCTCGTACGATGTGTTTGGTTGCATGGAGTCCGATTTCATATGGGATTCGTAAGGCTAACTTAACCAAAATGTGAGGGGCCATCTATCACAAATCTAAAGTTAGACCAAAAATCTAAAGTTGTTGATAGATGGTCTCTATTTCAATCAAGTTAGCCTTAGAAATATGTGGTTCTCATGGATTCAATGGAATTGAACTCCATACAACCATAACACACCCATAGTGTTTTGCTCGATTAAAAAAAAAATCAATGGACATGGTTTAATCATACACAAAATATTGTTTTACAACTATGAAATGTTTTTGGGAAATTGTGGAATGGACAAGTATTGGTATTTCATCTTTCAATTTTTTTCCTCCCATCTTTGATCCACTAATAATAAATAAAATAATGAATATCCGATTTGTTGATATTACATTATTCGGAATTCTATGACAAATCGAATTTCGAGAAGGTGGTGTGCTGAAAAGGCTAGCTGAAGATGCAGTGACAGTTGCACTAGAATATTACTAACATCCTGTAGCCCTTCAAGTAAAGATGCTCAAGTGTGGGCTTGCACTCTCTAACATTGAGGCAGTTTGAGCTTTTGGATGATTATCACACGTCCGATTTTCGAAACTTATTACAACCAATTTATTGATCAATTGGTTAAAATTTCACCCCTCTACAAAAGTGGTTAAGTGGGGGTAATACACTATGGTATTAGAGTATGGTGTTACAAATTCCTTTGGTAATTCATTCTTGAGTGATGTAGCCACCATTTCTCTTTGACCCTTTATTAACTTTCTTTGCTCCTCTCTCTTTCCTTTTACTAGTAAAAACTTCATGGACTAAGAGGAAGCTCTGCTAGGGTTTAGAAAACAACAGCCGCCACCACCGATCCAGGCCGCTCGACCGATCGGCCGCCGCCTGTCTGGCCGACGCTTCAAGGCCGCTAGAACGATCGGCTGTTCTCCCGCAGCTTTTAGATCAACACTCTGCCGCTTTTAGATCAACTCTGCTTGGATTTAGAACGACCGGTTGCCTTCTCCAGCCGCTCTGCCTGGATTTACTCCTCTGCCTGGATTTCGATCGACCGGCTGCGCTGCCTGGATTTATATCAACATCTTCGTTTCACTTCCAGAAGATCTGTGGAGGAAAGGGTTTAGAAACCAACATCGCCACCACTCATCTAGGACGCTAGATCGAACGGCCACTGCCTGCCTGGCCGCCGCTCTTTCCTGTTGTCTTCTCTCTGCCTGGCTTTAGTTGCTTGGCTGTGCAAACCTGGCTAGGGAAGGGAACAACGTGATAGGACGGCTCCTCTAGTCGTCAACACTTCCTCTTCTCCAATGGGGAGTAAGGAACCTGCGGTAGAGGCTACTAAGCCGTCTTTCGCCCAAATATTTTGAAAAATACTGGTTGATGAGGTTAAAGAAATAAATGTCGAGGGGACTAGATTTCGGAAAGAATGAGAGATAGCCATTGGGCTTACGGCATCTGATGAAACACGTGGGGAAGCTTTCATGGAAAAACACGTGATAGTCTTAAAGTTCTCTAGCTACATACCAACATTGGAAGATATTAGAGATTCGATACATCGAACCTGGGGGATTCCAGGCGATTTCTCACTAGGTTTGCTAGACCAACGTCACGTTCTTGTCCGGCTTCAATCTGAGGCCGAAGCAAAGAAAGTCTTGGCAAGGGACTCTTTCTTGATTCGGGGAGTTCGATTCAAAGCTTTTTGCTGGCATGATGGTTTCAGTCTAAAAGCAGATCCGATATCGGTTCCACTATGGGTAGAGTTGCCTAACTTGCCTTTGCATTTATTTCATCCCCCTCTTTTGAAAGCAATTGTGAACTCCTTTGGTGTTTTTTTGCGCATGGATGATCATACTCGATGTCTTTCACGCCCGGGTTATGCCCGTGTTTGCGTGGAGATGACTTTGGCGAAAAAGTTACCGAGTAGAATTTGAATAGATAGATCTAACAATAGGGGCTTTTGGCAAAGGATTGAATACCCGGGTTTCAAATATTGTAACTATTGCTCATTACTAGGACATTAGGAGGATTATTGCAAGAAAAAGTTAGGTCATAAGAGCAATGTGAGAACACCCAACTTGTTGAAAGATGAGAAGACTGAAAAACAAAAGGTGGAAGCCAACGTCCTCAAGCAACAATATGTCCCACTAGTAAAAAAAAAAACTAAAATTTCAACGACAGAAGCTGGCACTAGTGGTGTAAAGAATGATCAGGGTGAGGAAATCCAGGAGGGCATTGGGGCTGAGAGGCCGATGGTCAAAGATTCGGGGAATGTCATGTTGTCAAACATATTCGAGTCACTTACGGAGAACATAGTTGAAGACGAGAGTAATCTAATGAATCATCCATTGCCTTGTAAGGCGAATGATCCAGTCAGTGACATGGTAAAGCCAGAAACAACGGAGGAAGGACTTCTTGAGCCGGGGTACACAGCGGTTGAGATTGCAAACGCGATTCAAAAACAAGGAGAGACAATTTCAGGGCTTTCTGTTTCTGCAGAGCACGCCGCGTCACCAATACTTGTTTTGGTGAACAAAATATCAAATGCTATAGATGATGATCCAAAGAAGTTGATCCCTAGGAAAAATGCGAATGATGACCAAGCTTTTCTGCAAGAATGTGATAATGCTTCAGGTAGCAGCTCAAGGTCGCAGTAGAAAGCGTACGAGTATGTTCACCAATTGAAATCAGGGAGGGCGCAGGGGGTTTCGACCAAGGCTGTAGGCGGGGATGTCGGGATCTCTAGCCCATAGATAAATGCAATGCTTCCAGGCAGCAACTCCGGGCCAACAAAGGAGGACGCAGTAGCTGAAGATGATCATGTTGACAGTGGGTTTGGTGATGGCAGTGGAGCTCACGTTGGTGCTCAGACTCGCGTTCAGAGAGGTGACGAGGTGCATGACCGAAAGGTAGGGTTTCCAGCAGATGCGGGTATTGTACAAGATGACGAAACTTTAGTGGATGCAATAATACTTGAAGCACCGAATATAAAACATATTAACTATTTGGTTCGTAACGCTAACAGCGACACCGAAATGGAGACCGATACCGACATTTCGGATACAATCAGCTCAGAAGAAGAAGATTTGGATGAATACACCATTAGGTCAAGAGTAGTGTCAGGTTTAAAGACAGACCAAATTCGAATATCGAAAAGATTTGATGCGACGGACTTCAAAGACATCAAGGTATATCCTCGTAGATCATCTAGAACGAAGAAAAGTAATAGCAAGTATAGGCATTTGATCGAGGGGTTTGGTCACTATTTATTTTGGGTTTGCTATGATGTATGTCCTTTGGTTCTCTTTATCAGGTAAAGTCATCATGTACCCCCGACTGATGTAAAAGATTTTTTTTTAAGTAATAAAAATCCTAGTATTTAAAAAAAAATATTGAAAGGGAAAAAAAAACCACATTCATTTGATAATTTGTATCAAATATGCTTGAATGGTTATCTTCTTAATTTAGACATTCTTGAGAAGTACAAATTAATAATTTGGATTTGCAAGGCTAATCTATGATAGTGTTGCTCTAGGAATTTCAGAAAAAATTGCTGGTACCCTGTAAGTTGGAAACTTCACTCACCTTTTCGTTTTTGCTGCAACCGTATCTATGACTCGAAAAGGAACAAGAACTCGGTTATACGCTCTTTGGTTGATGATTGTGATTCACTTAAATCTTTAATTCTATGGACATGGGGTACATCTTGACCGTCTACATGGCAAATTTACTCATTATTTATTTGTCTAACCTGAAATACATGGCAGTAGCAATAATGGGCGGACCTACTAAGGGGCGAGGGGGGGCAGCTGCCCCCTCAACTTTTAAAATATTTTTAGTATATATATTTTAGTCTTAAACAATTGATTATATAATGTAGAATACAATATGTTAAATGTTTATGAAAATATTCAAATATGTCTTTGTTGGTGTAGTGGTTGGAGTTTTATCACTTTTAGTAAAAGACCTGAGTTCGATACTCTTCGAGTGCATTTTTTATTTTATTTTCAATGCAGTTTTATTAATAATTGCAAACATTAAAAAATGTTTAGTTTAATAAAAATTTATTAACATTAAATAAATGAATTTTTTTTCACAAGTAATATTAAACTCCTAACAAAAAAATATTTAAAATTAATATCTAAAATAATAACGATAGAATTCAATGAAAATATATACCATTAGCCAAGTCGTATAAAATTTGAGCTTCATATAAACTATTTTTTCTTTGAAATTGTATTATGATCATATTAGATTTGCAAATTTCAAAATTTTTTTAGCTTCACCTAGAACTTATCCTAATTATTTTGTGATTCTCAATTCTAGACAACCAGGCTTTATAGCTACTTTTTTGTCAGATTTTAAGTTTTTTACATTTCTATTTCTTCTATAGATAACGTTTGTGATTGTATTTTAAAGATAATGGGTAAAGGTGTAAAAATGCTCCAGCCTGACCAAAAAATGGCTTTAAAGTCTGGTTGCCTAGACAAACTCTTTTGTGATATTAGTTATATATTCTAGTTATTATGCTTGTTTGCTCTTTGCTAAGGTTATCAATAGTGACCTTATTTTGGCTTAAAATTGTATTTTTTATAGTTGATTTTTTTTATTTGTTACTAGCTTCGGTAAAAAAAAAATTGGCTTTATCATTGATAATTACTATTATCAACTAATAAGTATTTTCCATTTCGCCCCCGCTCGACTAAAATTCTGGGTCCGCCCCTGGTAGCAATTAACGGTTGTCTTTGCATGTGGATGGTTGAGATGTGCCTACATCCTTGCTGAGATAGATTGCAGTAAAGGAAAATGAATGAGGAGGAACATATTTTTCAATAGCTCTAGAGAATAGTTATATCTAGCAATGTACAACCTAATTCGGTCCACCTGGCACCCATCAATTTCCACTTAATTCCCAATCTCCAGTATCAGTTCATGAAACCTTCACTTCATTGAAGGATCTTGTTTTGTCTTTCAAGTTCCAATGTCAATTAGCCAATGAAATTATTTTAGGTACCTTTGGCTGTTAAGTGAATAAACTTGATAGTTTCTCTTGATGTAATGTAGAGGATATATTGCACCAGAGTACTATAAACTCGGCGAGTTTTCGCAAAAATCAGATGTTTATAGTTTCGGAGTTCTAGTCCTGGTGATAATGACCGGTCGAAAAACTTTCAGTCCTCAAAATTCAGATAACCTTCTAAGCAAGGTAAGTAATGATATGAATAATTTCAAGTTTCCATGTTGAACATTCTGATTGTTAGTAACTAGTAAGAAACAACAATATATTTGGTGGTTGGAACAGACATGGAATCACTGGACTTGTGGAACAACATTAGAAATTGTTGATTCATGCTTAGACGGACATTGGCAACCAGCCGAAATTCTGAAATGCATAAGCATTGGGTTGCTATGTGTGCAACAAGATGCAACTAGGAGACCAAAAAATGTCTGAAGTTGTTCACTGGCTGAATACAGAGAATCTGACTTGCCCTAATCCTTCCAGACCAGCATACATCGATGAGTCAGATCAATTCAAGTTGATAGGCTCTCAGCAATCTGTGAATCAGGTGACCATCAGTGTCATGATTCCTCGTTGAGTGATTTTCATAGAAATGTATGATTCAGCAGAATATTGATCAACTGTTACTAGCTGACTGAGTTAGGAGACCATCAGGTCATGATTCCCATGTGTGGTGTATTTTTATCTCGTTTTGATCTTTATATGATTGTATTTTATGTTGGAGTTATTGTTTGACATCCGTGATTAAGCTAAATTGTGTCTGATGTTACTATAAATGGATTCCCTGTTGTTGAGAAGATCAAAGTCTTCACTGCATATTGGGATGCAGACCCAGTCCACGGAATAGTTAAACCATTGGATCTTCTTGACATCCCTAGATTTCAATATTGGGAGTTAAACTTTGATTAGTACTACTACACTTTATATAAATATTTGTTATACCAAAAGTTAATTTCATCAGACGGAGTTCCATTCTTGCAGTTGCAGTGGTTAAAGCGAGATTGATTTTTTTTTTTTTATCTCGTCCCCGCATCTGTAAGAATGGAACCCATTTATGCTTAGGTTGGAGCGAGATCGAAAGAGAAAGAAACCCATTCATGCTTTCAACACCAACTAAATATTTGAGGAACCCGTTTGTTTTGTTACAGAGAGAGGGGAAAAGATATCTGAGGTGGGAGGGAGAATGAGAAAGGGAAATCAGAGAAGGGGCGGACAGGGAATGCTTATCAGGGGAGGACAGAGCGCAGGTTGTCCCTACAGTTTTTGTTTATCCGACTCTCACACACAGAGAAGGGATAAGGAGAATGAGAAAGGGAAGTTGGAGAAGAAAGGAGGCGGGCAGGAAGGGTTTACTATAAGAGGAGGAGCAGCTGCACGACGCTGTGGTTGTTGATCGCAGAATCACGCAGGAGAAGGATGAGAGATTTTGTGGTCTGTAGAAAGAAGGCAAAGAGAAGAAGGGGAAAAAACCTATTTAATGGTGTTGTTAGTTAGTAGGGTGTAAAAAAAAAAAAATGCAATATTTTTTGGGTGATGGTGTCAACAATCATTATTATTGAACTAGGGGCTGAATTTGATTATAAATAATCTGAATTTCGGAAGCAAAAGTGTAAAAAAAAAAAAAAAAGTAATAGTGTCACTTTTACTGCCTTTTGATGTGTTTTTGTAAATATCATAAAGTTGGGTGAGCCGGCTAGGGAGATGTTGAATCCGTTTGATGAAGCAGGGGTTGTTGACGATGAAGGCAGATGTGTCGCGGAGATCGAAAGAATGTCAAAACGGACGTGAAACGTTACAGTTGAACCAGGCGTGGTAGATGGTTGGCCAAGTGAATAGGCTTTTAACCAAATCATTCAAAACTTCTAACTTCAGAAGCCTCTCCCAAACAGTAGAAGCAGTGGTCAATCAGACAAACTAGGGCCTTATACCCAAGGTGCAATCTGAGGCCATTTTAGCAGCCAACATCTCACGTGTAGTCAACATTTTTCATATGCACTTGATTAACGTAGTCAAAACATACTTTTGGTATAGATGAGGTTATAGCTTCACAGGCTGAACCTCGCTATACCAAACACTAAGATTCTAATTGCTTAATCACATAATACAAGTTTGATGATAGAGAGATCTAAGCATTTCAATCAAAGCCACACTATTATTGTTTAGCTAAATTCATCCAAGGAAATTTTTTTTTTTTTAAAAATTTTATCTATGATCCCAGCATGTAATGACACAAAGGAACCATCTTAATGTCAACAAATTGATTACACCAATAAATAGGTTGCAAAAGACCAATCTAATGTAATGAGACATGAAAGCAGCAAACAAAAGATAGCCAACAATCTAATGTCAACAAAAGCAGCAAACAAAAGATAGGAGGGAATGGGGTAGCTTTTTTCGTTTTTTCTTTTGTTGAATAAAGCTTTAGCCGTCAGATTCCATTCCGTCAGATAAATCTGACGGCTCCAATTACTGATAAAACACTTTGTATTTATTAATGTAAGCCTCTGAAACCATACCATTCATTTATCTTCTTCTTCATCCCTTCATCTACTGATCAACTACTCATCCATCACTTTTCACCCTAGCCATGTCAGCTAAACCTTCACAAACCCTTTATTCATTCCTCTTTACATGTCTTCTCTTCTTTATTCTCATCATCACCGCTAATGCCCAAGATTCTGTGATGCATGTATGCAACACTACTTCTAATTACACTCGAGGAAGCCGATACCAATCCAATCTAAACCACACCCTCACTTCTCTAGCTTCAAACATAACTCCTAATGGGTTCTACACCACAATTTCTGGGGCTGGACCGAACCAAGTTTATGGACTACTTCGATGTAGAGGTGATGTTTCTTATGAAGTTTGTCGAATCTGTGCCAATACCTCCACTATGGAGATCCTCCAACAATGCCCAAATAATAAGGAAGCTGTGATATTTTATGACTATTGCATGTTACGCTATGCTGATCATCGGTTCTTCTCCACGCCAAGTACTGAAATAGTAATCCATCTTCGTAACGTACAAAACACAACGAGTCCGGTGTTGTTTAACAGGGTGTTGGGAAATTTGATGAGTAATCTATCTTCTAAAGCAGCCTCTGATCCTTCAAAATTCGCAACAGGGAGAGCTGCCTTAGGTGACCGTGGCAATTTGTATGGTTTAGTGCAGTGCAATAGGGACTTGTCTGAGACTGATTGTCTAAGGTGCTTACAAGCTATGTACGAATTTCGAACAACAGGAATTCTAAATGTCGAGGTAAAGGGCGAGGAAACGGGCGAGGAACGTGACGTGGCGGGGTGGGGACCGTCCACCCCGCTCGAGATGCGCGCACAAAAAGTGACGGCACGCATCCCGAGCGGGGTGGACGGTCCCCACCCCGCCACGTCACGTCCCTCGCTCGTTTCCTCGCCCTTTACCTCGACATTTAGAAGCGCTCAACGAACAAATACAACGCGTTTTCAAAGAAGTATAGGAGTTCAGATTTGGTCGACAAGTTGTAACATAAGATATGAGAATTATCTGTTCTATGAATCATCAACGGACGCACCTTCTCCATCGCCATCTGGAAGAACTAACAACACATCAAGCAACCATGGAGGTATGTGTTCTTGTTTGTTCATTTTTCAGATAAGAGAAGAAAATAAGAAACCTTATCTAGTTGGATTGCTATCTTTTTATCTCATCACCGGCCCTTTAGTTATTCATTTACTCATATTTCAAAACATTGATAATATATATATATATATATATATATATATATTTTTTTTTAAGCGAGCAGGGGTTTTGACGATCCCAAACCTTAACAAATTTGTTTTTTTATAAAGCTTCGGAGGATTTTCAATATCATCTAACTTTGAAAGAGATTGTAGCTAAGTTTGAATTGCTTCCAAAATTAAATCACATTTTTCCTGACAGCAACATATAATGTTGTCAGCTTGTCCAGCAAATCTCACTGTGAGACAAAGACATCACTACATCTTTGAATGAGACAAGGAGCTGCCTGACTCACATTTTCTTTTAATCAGACTAGTTAGAATAAGTTATCTAGATAATCAGACAATGAGCTCCCTCCCTCGTTCCCTAGAATTTCTGATTCTTATGTGTGCCAAACGAGTCCTTTTAGGGTTTCAGGGAAAGAGGAGCAATGATACACCCATTCTCTTCGAAATAAGCGTCAATGCGCATCTCGAAGGGAATGGGTCTGCCCTTTTCCTCGCTCCTTCCTTCGACCCCTAGAATTTCCGGTGCCAAATTCATGAATCTACTATTCATTTGGTTTGACTTCTTCATTGTTTTGAGAATTTTATATCAATCTTTGAATGAGACAAGGAGCTATCTGACTCAAATTTTCTTTTGATCAGACTAGTCAGAATAGGTTATCTAGATGATCAGATATTCTTATGTGCACCTAAATTCATAAATCTACTATTCATTTGTTTGACTTCTTTTCATTGTTTTGAGAATTTTATATCATGTTAATTTATACATACACCATGTTGTGTACCAATTTCTAGTGCTTTGTTTTCTTTTCCATTCTTTATTCAAAACTTTAGACTTCATGTTATATTGTTTTCTAGCACATCTTAACTACTTTATAGAATGTAGAAAGTGCTTTTCAATATAGAATATAGAAAGTACATATTGATCAACCACGCTTGCATTAATAATTATGATGTATATTTGTATTTTTTAATGAAAACCCACTATAACTTTTATTATATTTTTTTAAAAATTTTGTCGTGGACCTTATTTATTTACGCCCAAATGCTACATGATTGACCTTATAGAGTTAACCAAACCAGGCCCAAAGGATACAACATTGTTGCCATTTAACATTTAATCTTGATACATGCAGGTTTACAGTCATAAGGAATACATGCAGGTTTACAGTCAGAGTAATTATATTTATTTAGGATCTTCTCGATATAGTGTGATTGATCCAAAGAAATTCCCTTTTCAGACCTAGTAATCTTGATACCAAGGATTACACTCGCTTCTCCAAGGTCTTTCATATCAAAGTTTGCACACAATAAAACTTTCACTTTATTCACGGCATGGATATTAGAACCAAAGATAAGTAATTCATCCACATACAGACATATTATAGTGCAAATGCCATTTTCAGCTTTATAGTAAATGCATTTGTCACTTTCGTTTACTTTAAATTCATGTGCGATGACAAGGTTATCAAATTTTTCATGCCATTGTTTTGGAGCTTGTTTCAAACCGTAAAGTGACTTATCTAGTTTGCAAACTTTATGTTCTTGTCCTGGAATAACAAAACCTTCAGGTTGGTCCATGTAAATTTATTCTTCCAAATCGCCATTAAGAAACACAGTCTTAACGTCCATTTGGTGCAAAACTAGGTTATGTATTGCAGCAAGAGAAATTAACACTCGAATAGATGTAATTCTGGTTACAGGAGAATATGTGTCAAAGAAATCAACATTTTCTCTCTGTCTATACCTTTTGGCTACGAGACGAGCCTTAAACTTGTCAATATTCCCATCGGGTTTCAATTTCTTCTTAAATACCCATTTACATCCTATTGTCTTACAACCAGGTGGCAAATCAACTAACTGCCAGGTTCTGTTAGACTCAAGAGAATACATTTCATCATCGATAGCCTCTTCCCAAAAATTGGCATCTATAGAGGATAGAGCCCCTTGAAAACTAAGGGGATCCTCTTCGACTGAAAAGACATAGTAATCGGGGCCAAAGTTTTTAGAAGTTCGTTTTCGTTTACTTCTTCTTGGCTCAGATTCTGTGGCTTTATCAATTTCATTAACCCTGATCAAGGGTACGTTATTTGAGAATGTACCCCCACTATTCCTTGAAACAAAAGGAAATTTATCTTCATAAAAGTCAACGTCGTTTGATTCTATAATAACTTGATCTTTAATATTATAAAATCTATAAGCTTTGCTGTTCATGGGCATATTCTATGAATACACATTCATATGCCCTACTAGTAAGCTTGTTCCTTTTAGGATCAGAAATTCTAACATAAGCTAAACAACCCCAAGTTTTCAAATAAGACAGGTTTGGTTGTCTATTTTTCAGAATCTCATATGGGGATGTTTTACTTTTCGATTTGGGGACTCTATTTAGCACATAACAGACTGTCAAGATGATTTCTCCCCACCAGTGCGATGCAGCACCGGAGTTAAGCATTATGGCAACTACTAACTCGGTAAGAGTTCTATTTTCCTTTCAGCTTTGCATTCATTTCAGGAGAATATGGTGCAGTTGTTTCATGAATAATTCCTTGAGAATTATAGAACTCTACGAAGTACTGCTATCATATTCAGTGCCTCTATCACTCCTAAGTCTCTTAATCTTTCTATTATATTGATTTTCAACTTCAGTAAAAAATAATTTAAACATGTCAAATGCATCACTTTTATTTTTCATTAAATAAACAAAAGTATAATCAGAACAATCATCAATAAACGTAATAAATAACGTTTTCCATTTCTAGTCAAGATACCATCAAGTTCACATATATCTGAGTGTATCAAATCTAAAGGTTCAGATTCTCTAACTACAGATTTATGTGGTGTTTTGGTTATCTTAGCTTGACTACAATAGTTGCACTTTTCAAAGTCATTTAAGGACAATTTTGGAATTAGTCCTAAGTTACTCATGTTTTTAATAATACGTTTATTAACATGACAAAGTCTAGCATGCCAGATATTAAAAGTGTACAACATGTAAGCAGAACTATAAATTTTATTCACTTCAACATTTAACTTAAACATTCCATCAGTAGCATACCCTTTCCCCACAAATACATTATTCTTTGTGATGGTATATAAATCAGCCCCTATAATTTGAGTAAACCCAGCCTTGTTCAGAAGAAAACCAGATACTAGATTTTTTCTCATCTCTGGAGTATGCAAGACGTCTTTCAGGATAACTGTCTTTCCAGAGGTAAACTTCAGTTCTACTGTTCCAGTTCCAGCAACTATAGTGGAGTGAGAATCACCCAACAACACTTTCTTGTCCTCAGCTTCAGAATAGGACTTGAACATTTCTCGATCATAGCAGACATGTCGAGAAGCACTAGTGTCGACCCACCATCCCTCGGATCCACCAACAAAATTGATTTCATAGATCATGGCAATAAGTTGGTCTTCGGTTAGGTTCGCCTGAGGTGCAGGGCGAGATCCATTCCGGTAGTTCCTGGCCATATGCCCTGGCCTACCACAGGTGTAGCAAAGGAACTGTGCTGAATCATTCTTGGAGGGATGTTTCTGTCCATTCTGATTTCGCGGAGGATTCTGATTCTGATGGTTGCGGTTCTGATTGTTCCGGTTCTGCTGATTCCGATTTTGATGGTTCCGATTTTTATTGTTATTCTGATTTTTCATTGTCTTTCCATTGGGTTTCAGAGAAACAGGGGTAGACTTCTTATGGTTTGAAATAATCAGAACTTCCTCTTTCTGATCTTGTTTCCTGGCTTTCTCCTCAATACGAGTCGGGTTATCAGGCTTTCTAGGGAAAACTCTTTAGTTTTATGCCTAAGGACATTCTTAAAATATTTCCAGCTAGGGGCAATTTGTCTATCACAACAGCTATTTGAAATTGCTCATCTAAATTCATTCCCTCAGATATAATTTCATGAGCAATCATTTGAAGCTCGTGTGATTGGGTTTCCACAGACTTATCATCAGTCATTTGAAATTTCAGATAGCGACTGACAGCATATTTCTTTGTGCCAGCCTCCTCAGTGTCATATTTCTTTCTAAGGCTTCCCAAATATCGTTTGCAGTTTGTTCAGAACAGTAATAATCATAAAGATCACCAGACAGACCATTAAGGATAAAATTTTACATAAAAATCATTTTCAATCCAACGGTCTAATTCTTTAGTTTGGGTTTCAGTAGGTTCAGCAGACATTATTGGTTTTCAGTATCACAAACATATGCAACCTTTTGTGTTGTTAGAAAAAACAACATCTTTTGTCTCCATCTTTTAAAGTGTTGGCCCTCAAAACGAAAGGGCCTATTAAGGTCTTTTGCAGCAATTTCAGTAATTGAATTCATGGCAGACATAGAAACTTGTCTTAAAATTGTTGAAAAATATGCTGTAAATTCGAAATAAAAGAAGGAACGATGGTACCAATTTTGCTTGGGTCGCTCTCTTTAAGACGTTTCGCGGCTCTGCCCAAAATTGTGCAAGCAGTTTCGTAGCCCCGCCGTCCCCAGGATAAAACAGCCCAGAATCTTCTCTGTCTCGTTCAAAAATTGCACAATAGATGAACGGTATACAAATCACCCTTAATCTCCTTATTTGCTCGGAATCACCAATACCATTGAAAGAAATCAGCAAGAAGCAGAAACGAAAACTGATTGTAAACAAGAAAGAAGACTGTTTGCAAAAACTTTTCTAACTTCGAATACTCTGGAAGAACACTATGTTTCTGATTTAGAAAGAACACTCTGTTTCTTTTGTTTTTCTCTGTATATAAAACTCTAAAACTAGATGGTATTTATAGATAGAAAACGTGCAATCGAAAAACGAAATATAGACTAGGTTCATTGGCAAGATCAAATTGTGGAGAAGATACGGCGGCGGGATTTATGCCAGAAATTGCGTTTTAGACTCAGTCCTCTTCAGAAATTATTTTTTGTTTAAATAAAAAAATGTTTTGCTCTCTAAATGACCCAATCCAACCGGACGGGGGGCGGCGGCGGGCGCGAGAGTCTATCTCTCCCCTCCTCATAAAAGAGTGGTACTCCCAAGGGGCCCAAACCCAAATCCTAACTATCTTCTTATATACTCTACCTCAAAGAGATATATAGTAGATAGGGGACTATAAAATAGAGAATGATTCAAAGATTAAAATAGAAGAGAGAGGTCCAAATTCAAAATCGGTAAACACACATTTGTTTTTATTTTTAAAAAGCCAAGTTTGCAACAAGTTAAGATGGAGAGTAAGTGAAGAGGAAAGATTTGAGTTTCACTAATAAACAGCGATAAAAGAAGTTCAGAAGTGATGTTGCCATTTGGAGATGGATGACACGTGCTTCATTGCTGGAAGTAAAAGTAGGGACCACTACTGTAGTGAAATTTTGTCAATGATAGAGATTGAAAGAGAGATCAGACCTAGGAGGGAAATGGGGTTGCTTTTTTCGTTTTTTCTTTTGATGAATAATTTCATTTTTTCTTTCGTTGAATAAAGCTTTAGCCGTCAGATTCCATCAGATAAATCTGACGGCTCCAATTACTGATAAAACACTTTGTATTTATTAAGAGTAAGACTACATGGCGAGGAAATGATCGAGGAAACTAGCGAGGGGAGTGAAGTGGAGGGAGGGAACCATTTACTCTCTTCGGAATGCGCGAGTTGGATTTTTTTGCACGTATTTTAAAGAGGAGAGATTCTAGCTGGCCTGGGTCAGCGCCTGGGTGGCCGCCTGAGAGGCTCCTTGGCATGCGCCAAGGAGGGTGTCTCGCACGTGCCGACTAAAGTTTCAAAAAAAAAAAAAAAAAAAAACGGGAAATGAAATTTGACTGAAATTTAAGAGGGAGGGAAGGATTAAAAACAGAGCAGAAGAGCTCAAATGAGAAGAGAACAACTTTCAACTTTCATCCTTCACCACAGCTTACAGACCCTGCACAGAGGAGGATAACTATGATGGTTTTTCAGATGTTAAGGTAGAAGTCTCTTATCATCCTTCCCGTCTTTGTTTGAAGCCATAATCAAACATTATTCTCGTTTTGGCAGGGCAACATGAATGCATTTGTATGGTCAATCAAATGGAGGCAAGGAAAGTGCCTGATAGTGGTGTTAAATGCTCGAGCCACAATGAAGTAGTTGATGGAGGGGAAGAACTGCCAAAGTTGATGTGAGCATATGATTCAAGTGTTGAGCACGATTGATCCACTAGTTTGTGCTGCTGCATTTCTAAGTCTGAGTAATCAGCAGGGAGAGTACAGCATGAGATGAGATGGCCTTATTTGAAGCATGAAGAGTACATGGAAATGCTGAATTTGGAGAAACTGTGTGTAACTTTTAGATTTGAGTAATGAGAACTCTACTAATTCAATCAAATGGAGGCAAGGAAAGTGCTATATTTTCTTCATTGGGTGGTTGATGTGGAATCTGGCGGAGTAGATCTTGAGAACAAGTTATGCTTTGTGTTTAAGAGCTTCTCCTGGTTTAAGTCTGGAGCATAAAATCCATCATAATTGCTTTTGTCCTTCACCGAATATGAAGATCAAATTTTTGCTATTCAGACTCTGCATCCATGGAGATTTCACTTCTTTAGTAATATATTAGTTATCATTCTTATAAGTTCTCAGGGTCCGTTGTTAATGAGAACTTTTGATCAATTGTTTTAACTACTAATTAAGGCCTTTAGTAGAGATGAGAATTTAGAAATATATCAGTTAACATGTTTATAAGTTCTCAGCGTCCCTCGTTATTGAGAACCTTTTGATCAATTATTTTTGCATTGGTGCCATTGCTATTAAGAAGCCATTCTCAACAGCTTCCTTGCCAATTTCCACAGCTTGATTCAGGTATCAATGGCAGACCCCAATCATTAAAGATGTTAAATGGGAGTGTTTGGTATAGTTTGGCATAAAGCAACCAATGAAGTTAACATGCACCAATAGCCCATGATAGAGGCAAATAATGTTGTAAGGCTGTCAAATGTATAATCAAGTTGTGTTTAAAGAGCCAAATAGATTGATTAGAATGTAGTCTTAGTGGATCATGAAGCCTAAAATCTAATCTTATCATCTTTCCCACCCTAAAGCATATCATAATACTCTTCTACCAATCCATAAACATAAATGGGTTACCAAATATTTGTCTAATGGTTTAAAAGTTTCGAGGAATCAATGAATGGTATGAGGAATGAATATCCTAGATTCTGAACATCCATAACCAACTTTCAGATCTTTGTAACATTTCTAAAAATTGTTTTATTGAATCAACAACAATAACTACATAATCAAACCCTAAAGGTGCAAGTTACATTACAATTTAGGCGTATTTCTTCACCAAAAAGCAGCTCAACTTTTACTTGCAATCTGAGCTCCCACATCAAGACTCAATCCAGCTACTAGCTGCCTGCTTTTTAGCACCCGTTTGCTTCATCAATTTCCGCAATTCTGTAACTTTGGTCCACACTCCCTTGTCACCATGAATCTTTGACAACATTAAATACACGGCGGGATGATCTTGCTCCCAAATTGTGAATTGCAGCGGCAGAAGATCCAAATTCCAGACATGAATACACTCCGCATGCTCCAAACATAATGTAGAAAAACTGATTATGTAATTCTTGTACATACATTGAGTGGTAACTCATCTGGATGTATGCTACCAAAGAAAACCTCCATAACAACAATCTTATGGATTTACAATGTAGAGCACCACATTAACAATGATCCACATGCTGAGTACTACCTGTTTTACAATGAACAAAAAACTAGCTTTTACAAGCCAAGCCTTAACAAAGACCCAGACATGAATACACACTGCATGCTCCAAGCAAAGCACCCCATACCACCACAATCAGGCTCAAATGGCATACTCTAATCAATTTCTCAGCCTTTTCCAGCTGGCTAGCTCGTCCAAAAAGGTTAACCATACACACACGCATAGTGTTCTTTCTCTGGTTTGATCCCATATTCCCTCTCCATAGACTCAAAATATGTCCCACCTTCTTGAACCAACTCTCCATGTACACATGCTGACAATAAAACAGACCCTTGAAGCATGTAGTGCTTCATGATCCTTTCAATAAGCTCTTTAGCAGATTGAATAATGCTGTCCACAGGAGGAGCAAGGAAGTTTGCAATGGTTGTTCTTGCAACATTTGGATTAGTCACTACTCGGTGTTCAACACTGTAAGATCCCATTGCTGACAATCTACATACAAACAAAAACAAGTTTAAAACAGAGGAAGACCAGAAACATAGAACTGTGTAAGATCTACATACAAACAAAACAGTCCATTTTCTCGCCATTCCTTTGCCTCACTCCCCCATTGCTCACCCCATGCTTCAGAAAACAGAGGAGACCATAACAGAGAGATCGGCGGAGAGACAGAGTTTTCGCTGCTCACCTCACACACCCATTCTCACCATTCCTTTGCCTCACTCCCTGTAGATTGTGGTGTAAGTGTGAGGAAGAGAGTGAAGTCTTGTTTGAATTTGAAGTTAGAGAAGTTGAAATTTTTTAAGTTTGGAAAGTTTCAGTTTTCCCGCGTGTTTTTTTTTTTTTTTTTTGAAACTTTAGTCGGCACGTGCGAGACACCCTCCTTGGCACATGCCAAGGAGCCTCCCAGGCGGCCACCCAAGCGCTGACCCAGGCCAGCTAGAATCATTTATCTTTCTTCTTCATCTACTGATCAACTACTCATCCATCACTTTTCACCCTAGCCATGTCAGCTAAACCTTCACAAACCCTTTATTCATTCCTCTTTACATGTCTTCTCTTCTTTATTCTCATCATCACCGCTAATGCCCCAAGATTCTGTGATGCATGTATGCAACACTACTTCTAATTACACTCGAGGAAGCCCATACCAATCCAATCTAAACCGCACCCTCACTTCTCTAGCTTCAAACATAAACTCCTAATGGGTTCTACACCACAATTTCTGGGGCTGGACCGAACCAAGTTTATGGACTACTTCGATGTAGAGGTGATGTTTCTTATGAAGTTTGTCGAATCTGTGCCAATACCTCCACTATGGAGATCCTCCAACAATGCCCAAATAATAAGGAAGCTGTGATATTTTATGACTATTGCATGTTACCGCTATGCTGATCATCGGTTCTTCTCCACGCCAAGTACTGAAATAGTAGTCCATCTTCGTACGTACAAAACACAACGAGTCCGGTGTTGTTTAACAGGGTGTTGGGAAATTTGATGAGTAATCTATCTTCTAAAGCAGCCTCTGATCCTTCAAATTCGCAACAGGGAGAGCTGCCTTAGGTGACCGTGGCAATTTGTATGGTTTAGTGCAGTGCAATAGGGACTTGTCTGAGACTGATTGTTTAAGGTGCTTACAAGCTATGTACGAATTTCGAACAAATACAATGCGTTTTCAAAGAAGTATAGGAGTTCAGATTTGGTCGACAAGTTGTAACATAAGATATGAGAATTATCTGTTCTATGAATCATCAACGGACGCACCTTCTCCATCGCCATCTGGAAGGACTAACAACACATCAAGCACCATGGAGGTATGTGTTTTTGTTTGTTCATTTTGCCCTAGTTATTCATTTACTCATTTCAAAACATTGATAATATATATATTTTAAAGCGAGCAGGGGTTTTGACGATCCCAAACCATAACAAATTTGTTTTTTTATAAAGCTTCGGATGATCATCTAACTTTGAAGAGATTGTAGCTAAGTTTGAATTGCATCCAAAATTAAATCACATTTTTCTTCCTGACAGCAACATATAATGTTGTCAACTTGTCATGTTAATTTCAAGCTCCAGCAAATCTCACTGTGAGACAAAGACATCACTACATCTTTGAATGAGACAAGGAGCTATGTGACTCAAATTTTCTTTTAATCAGACTATTTAGAATAGGTTATCTAGATGATCAGATATTCTTATGTGTGCCAAATTCATGAATCTACTATTCATTTGTTTGACTTCATTCATTGTTTTGAGAATTTTATATCAATCTTTGAATGAGACAAGGAGCTATGTGACTCAAATTTTCTTTTAATCAGACTAGTCAAAATAGGTTATCTAGAATGATCAGATATTCTTATGTGCACCAAATTCATAAATCTACTATTCATTTGTTTGACTTCTTTTCATTGTTTTGAGAATTTTATATCATGTTAATGTTATAATATACACCATGTTGTGTACCAATTTCTAAGTGCTTTGTTTTCTTTTTCCATTCTTTATTCAAAACTTTAGACTTCATGTTATATTTGTTTGCTAGCACATCTTAACTACTTTTATAGAATGTAGAAAGTGCTTTTCAATATAGAATATAGAATATAGGAAAGTACATATTGATCAACCACGCTTTACATTAATAATTATGATGTATATTTTATTTTTTATAGTGAAAACCCACTATAGACTTTTATTTTATTTTTAAATTTTTTTTATTGTAGATCTTATTTATTTATTTATTAATTTATGCTCAAACCCTACCCTGATTGATCCTATAAGATTAACCAATCAGACCCAAGATCGATACAACCATTGTTGCCACTTAACATTTAATCAATCCAAACATTCACCAACTTTTTTCAAATAAGACTAAAATTTCAACATAATAAATTTATAATTTTGTGGGTAAAAGCAAATAATGAAGGGAATGAATGTCATTGCTATATCTATAGTAGTGACTCTGGGCTCCGTACTTATAGTGTACATAAGATAAGAGATGCATTGAGACAAGTTTTGGTACACTAATGATTTTCCACTTGGTGCAGGAAAAAAGAGCAATACCAAAAAGTTATTATTATCGTGGTTTCAGTTGTTCTCCTGCATCACTGTTATTATTTTCCATATGCATTTGTTGTTTATGGATGAAGATCATCAAAAGAAGAGACGGTAAATATCTCGGTTCAAACATACTACCTAATTTTTACCAATATCATTGATGTGAATAAAATAAATTAGTATTTCACACTACATCAAATTGGCATTTTGTAACAATCTAAAAAATAGTAACACTTTTGAGTTATAACAATC
>QNQO01010697.1:0-68478 GCA_003290165.1 Berberis thunbergii
AACTCTAACATCAACATCTAGTTTGGTCTTCTTCTTCTTGCACAGCCTTACGTACCCTTACCCTTATTTTCTTTGCAGTTTGAGCTTCAAGTTGGTGACCTGACATTTCATCATCACACACTCTGGAAGAGCCCTTCAACTGATTGTCCAATGACACTACACGATGCCTCAATTGCTGAAACTCCATATGTGAACTAGCCTGCCATAAGAGTTCAATTAGTTTAGAAAATAATGTCTAAAGGAAAGGAGTGCACTTCTAAACAGGCTTTGATCTGCAACCACATTAATCACCTCTATCTAAGATGGATAAAATACTCTTATATGGCATATATGCAATATAAATTAATAGCAGTGTGGAGAAACCTTTACACAGAGTTGATGCCATCTCAAATGGTGTGTGACATATAAGATGCACCAACAAGCCTGTTAGGCACTGATGGTATTCCCACAACAGTTAACATTAAAAAGAAAAAAAAGGTGGATAATTCAACCCTTAACAGGTTCTGTAGGGTTCAGAACTTCTGGACCATTACAATTAGGTGCTACCTGGTGAGAGTATGCGTAAGCAAGTGCTCTTTCTCTTCTCATGGCTACATCATGCTTGCTTAGCAGATTCGCTTCAACTTGCTCTTTTGATTGAATACTATCATCCCACTCATCACCCATCTGTCACAGAATTCAAACAATTTAATGATAAGAAAAGAAAATTTAAGATAACATGGCTATAACAAGTATATCAATGTCATATTAAAGAATTCACATAATTTTGATCAAGGGTTAAAGAGACTCACTTGGGAAGACATGGAATTGTTCGGAAATGCAAAAACCCATGTGAAAATTAAACAATTAGTTAAGGGCATGATTTTGGTTCTGAACGTCTTTCTTAATAAATAAAATCAACAATTTAGGAGATTGCTAATACATCCTTGAGTGCTATTTTCAGCGCACACACATGAATAACCAAATGAAGAAAAAAATTTAGGAAATCAAATAATTTATCAACTAAGCAAATAAGTTAGGTACATTAGAATTTTATGGTAACAAGAGTAATACCAGATATCCACGGAATGCAGTTTGAATCTTGATTGCCGCCACTTCTTCCTTTGATTTTCCTGGGTATTGAGCGACACTAGTGAGACGAACAACCTCTGCAGCTGCGTGTGCGGCTGCAACAGCAGCTGCAGCTGCTGCAGTGGCAATTGCCATCGAATAAGCATGCTTGCTCTGCTGATTTTCTGCTTCAGCTAATTTTACCTCCTCTGGCGGTGAAGGGGGAGGCCTATTGACAGTTTCTACAGTGGAAGAGGAAGGAACTTCGTCCTTCCCCAATGCAACCCCATATTTCTACTTTAAATTGCTAGCTTTCTGATCAATAACATAACAACAATTCAATCAAAAGGCAGAAACCAAAACTTCCAATGACTATTCTGATGTGTGAAAAAACAGATAAAAAGTGTTCTTAAGACCTTCTCCTTCTTCTTCTCCTTGGATTCAGGACTGAATGCCTTCTTTACTGCAACAAATCAGTTCCCCTTCTTCCCCATCTTCTGAACATTCGACAATTCGATCTGTAACAACAACCCACAACATTGCAAATCCAGATCAGATCAAATCAGCCACTTTCACATATAACTCAACTAAATAACTACAACTGTGACTCCTTTCAGGAAAAAAAACAAAAACACAAGGGAATGAAATGAAATTGCACCCACTATTGACTGCATATCAAACAATTCAAAGGGGCAGTGAAAAACCCATTAACAGATCTACAGCAAATAACACGCATAAGCTCTCATTCAACAGATCTCTTCAAAAGCCTTAAAATGAAGACATATGGAACCATGTCTTAACACAGATAGTCTGGTTCAACACAGTTTCGAACTAAGGTTATCACCATGCAATTGCAATTAAATGTCGGCAAAATCTATCAAGTGCAATGATTATTAAGAGTTTGGTAATCTATCCCTCTGATCATTTGCTTACCTCCAGCCAAACTGAAGTAGTTTCACTTCCCGTGAATAGATATTGACCAATAAAAATGGTGTCCCCTTTCTTTACAGCCTGCAGACATCGATCATACTTCAGTTTATGTATGAGAAAAGTACTACCACAGACATGACATATCCGTACTGGAAAGGAAAAAAATAACACTTCTGAGATGCGAATGATGTTATTACTCTTTTTGCTATTTCTGTGATAAGAAAGCTATAGATGATTTTATTAGAAGAACAACACAAACAGTTGATGATTTCTTTACACTTGAACATAGTAGGAATTAGAAGAACAACACAAACAGTTGATGCTTTCTATTAGAAGAACAACACAAACAGTTGATGCTTTCTTTACACTTGAACATAGTAGGAATTAGAAGAACAACACAAACAGTTGATGATTTTATTCCATGTTTTCTTTTATACCTCTATGCCCTTATACTTCCAAAGAGCATGATAATGTCATCTCTCCACAGAAAAACAATGAAGAAATGCTAAGTATTGAAGCACGCAAACATAGGACTAAAGTTTGAAGAGAAACTCCTGGGGTTACATCTTAGAAGAGATATCTTTGTAATAGTGATTAGATGATCCTGGAAGGTCCCTGCTACCTTAAAGAAAAGGGTAGAGTGACCATCTAGAAATCAGTCAAACGATTAAGTTGGAAATCAGTCAAACTGATTAAGTGCAAGAAGACATGATTACACATCTGTGAGTCGTTATTCCTTCTATCCATAACCAGAAATTTTCATTCACAGCCCATAGAGCCTAAAAATTCCTTTTGCTATACAATGCTATAAGGAAGGTAACTCGAATGTGAAGACAGATTTGCTCACCTTTGGAAGCCCATGGAAGTTGATAGGTAAAAGCTTTGAAGTAGCTTCTTGATCTTGGTCTGGAGTTAGAACAACAAAGGCCTCAGCTTCGAGGAGGATAGGATGCTCACTTTTGTTGACAACCTGCAACTCTGGGCCTATTGTATCCAGCATAACCTGAAAAAAGAAGGCAAAATGTATATCTGAGTAAAACATAACAGACAGGAGTGATACATCTGAAAACTTTAACAATACTATAACTGTTGATACAATGTTTTCCTTTATTTCTTCTTTACTTTTCCTCCCTTTGTTGGTAAAACAATTGTTTACTTAAACCTTGACATAATTGAAATCTTTCTGCATGCATGAGAATAATATACTTTTCATCGAGGACAGAAGAATGCCATATAAAAAAAATCTTTCTGCATGCATGAGGAATAATATAAAAAATCTTTTGACATTTGATGAGTTTCACTGACATTAAGAAAAAGAGAGCAAAAACATGGATCCAAGATAACATACCAATCTAGGAGTATCCTTCTAGTTCTTTACTAAATAATTAAAAAATATATATATTCAATTACACAACATCATAAAAAATTAACACTCACCATCCTGAGGGATTGACCTCGACTTGACCAAAGAATCTGACTGTGAATGACATCATGCCTGACAACTTCCCAGGGGCTGAATTTCTGCACCATACAGATTACTGATTACCAATTGAAGTCACAAACAAACGAGGAAGAATACGAATATTCAATGATTTCAGCTAAACCAAACCTCTAGCCATCTTCAGCAATTTCTTCTTGTCCCTCCTTGGCGACTTTTTGCTTAAAAAGTCCATATCTGTACCGCAAACCATAACCCCATGCAGGCAAGTTTAATGTTGCCATGGACTCAAGAAAACATGATGCTAACCTTCCCAACCCGCCACCATTTCCGAGCGCAACATCTTTCTCCTATAAGGCATTAACCATTATATTAATATTGACCTTACACTTCAATTAGCAATAGAAACAAGTCATGTTTGTTCATAATTCCAGTATGAGGAAACGGATAAAGAGAAGTACAAGTGTTTGTCAACATTAACATAACACAAAACCTGTGATTCTCCACATCCTATTTAACATAGATTTGGCTCCAATTCAGCATGATTTCAATTGGAGAAAAGTTTCAGTTTGCGTAGTACATGGAATCTACATTATTAATTGCTATTGAACTGTTCATAATTTTCATAAGAAAATACATGGAAAGTAAGGAACTAAGGGTATGTTTGGTTGCATGGAATCCTATGCTATGGGTTTTGAATGTACCTGGTGAGTGATGTTTTCAAGCTGATGTCCCAATTTGTTTAAAGCATCAGCATACGCATCTCGAATGTTGAGATTTCCTATAGCATTGGAAGAGCTCGTCCCTGCAGGTGGCATGCTCTGCAATGGCTGGAACGGCGCTGGAACTGGATGGTTGCTGGAACTGGGACAGAGTATGCAATCTGCTCTCTGTTCCAGTTTTTAGGTGCGCTCTCTGCTAGTTTCCTTGCCTCGTTTTGGCGATCTCTGCGAGACTGTGGTAGCAGCGATCAGGCCTGAAACTCTGCTGAAACAGTGAATTCAGGGCTGCACATTTCGATGCATTGCACGATGTCTCTGGATTGTGGCAGAGTGCTCTCTGCTGCAAAACAGAGTGCTCTCTGTTTCCTGCTGCTGCTGTTCTGACAGTGCGTGTTCGTAGATGATTTGCAATGTTGCAAATTGACAATGGCGTTATTCTGATGCTAGTGAGAATTAGAGAATGGTTGACGCACTATGTTCTTTTAGTGCAAGCATGTTTTTAGCTATACAATATGAAGTTGAATATGTATGAGTTACGAGAGTTTTTTAAAAAAAAAAAAAAAAAAAAAACATTAACAAAACACTTTATTGCAAGTATAAGGGCAGCCTACATATACAACACAATGCAAGAAATAGATCAATGTGATTTACGACTTCTAGAAAGCATGCAATGAGTTTGATATGCAATCTGCCTTGGTGCATTAGAGTGAATCATACAAATACACCCTAACAAATCTCTGAAATTTCTAGTCTAATAATCATTAAAAATGGGCCAAAACCAAGTAGACTATTGAAAAACTTTGTGTTTTAGAAATGATCAAAACTTTGTCTGCCAGTTATGTGTTTTAGAATAAAATTTGACATTTACCATGCCTCCCAAAGAAAGAGTAAGCCCCTGTTGCTATCACAACTGCTTCGATTTCTCCTTGCTTGCAGGTTGAACCAGAAAAAGACTTCATCTCCTGTCCTCTTTGTGACAGGAATGGACTCTCCAGTGATAACTGACTGCATCAGAAAAATCAATGCTGGAGAGATGACCATACAAGGTGCTTTTGGATTGGTAAAAATCAATGTCATTCAAATGTAACACCGATAAAAATCAAAATAATGTATGTCAAAACAATAAATATCTAGGAAAAATAATGACCCAAAGTAAAAGAAGAAAATAGAACCATACCTTCTGATCCCAATCAGCATAGACCACAATAAGAGTAGCAATCTGCACATGAAAAAGTCGATAAGCCCAAAAGAAAAAAATTAGAAAGGAAGCAACCAGGAAAACTGAAAGTCAGATCAACAGATGTAATAAAGATACTAAAATAACTATCTACCCATGGTCTTTTGCTTCTCTACCCATGGTCTGTCAACCCAAAATGAATATAATTATTGATCAAAAAACTAAAATTCCCTTGCAAGTAAATGACATTGCCATGGATAAGTTTCCATAATCTGGCCCATAAACCAGTGATCCAGATTTTTATCTACATGTTAGGTGCAAACCTTATCCCATTATTATAACACTCTTTGCTCTTTTAGTGTTCAACAAATGTGTGAACTGATCCCTTATCAAATTGAATGCTGCATGCCCTATTGTTATTTGACACAACCCAACAAGTTTACTCTTTTTTTTTTCTCTTTGACTTGTTCTTCAACATTGGGTATATACATGTACTGCAATTTTTATTGCTCAGATATTTGTTAGTGTAAATTCTGCTAGCTCTCTTGGGGTGTAGAGTTTTGACAATCTCACCCTGATGTGTATCTCATGGCGGATTTAATGGGGTTTGACTCTATGTGCTGATTTTTAGATGTTTATAATGCTATACATCATTGGTAGGATCATGGTGTACACTGTTGGATGAATATTGATGCACACATCAGTATTCATCCAATGGTATGATCTTTAGGGAGAGCACAGAGTTGTTAATCTGATATGAAGATTTAGGCAGAACTAAGGGATTTTGACCATTATAGATGTGTTTTCCCATGCACAATATAAAAATTCATAGTAATTCGAAGTGCAAGATTTCAGAGGAATTTACTTGAAAATCATTGTCCATGGCCATCCCAATTAAGCTGAAGATGGTGCCAAACATAGGCAAGATCCGTTGAACCCGGGTACACACCACTAGCTCCATTATGCGATATAATTTTTAGCGTTGCTGAAGCACAAGCTAGGAGGTATAAGACTAAATACCAGTAATAAACTTAGACTGGATAACATTTTAATCTATATTTATATAACTTACTGCAAAGAAATTGATTTTTATAATGAGCGACATACCTTTTCCAGAACTAATCTTGCTTGTGTGAGAAAAGCAATCTGCAATAAAATTTTCACGTTAGAATCAAATAAAAAGTAGTTTGAAAAGCCTGCTATCAACAAGGACTGAAACTGAAATAGAATTCTGAACATAGTAATGAATAACCATACTTTGTCTCATCAACTCAATTGAACCTAGTTTTGAAGCAAATCTTCATAGAACGAAACTTGTTATGTTTACCAAACAGTTGCTTGTAGATGGTCCAATGCTTACAGTTAATAAGATGACAATATACTATGCCTATCTCAATAATCGAAAAATTTCTGCATTAAGAATCTATAGATTACCTGAATAAACGTTAAAATGTAATTCATTTAGCTTACCTGAATATTCAACCATAAGCCTGGTTTAATATCTGCAACTTGTTCCACAGTAAGAACATTGTATAGATTACCGTCAAATTTGTCTGTGCGTGATGTGACGCCTTGCATTACTGTCAATTGACAAAGAATCTGTAAGTACTGATTTCACATTGTAAGATTTAAACTTATACATCTACTTTTCGTATAAATTTATCTCAAATAGATTTTTATTTTAAATCTTTAAAATTTCTAAGAGTTGTACATAATGTTATTCAAAATTAAGACAATATGAACAAATGAATTTATACACCCTAACCCCTAAGCATTATTCAAAATTTATCTCGAATAGCAACAAAATTACAAAAATATGAGGTTATCAAACCTAGTATGTAGATAATATACTTTAGTACCTAAATGTTTCTCAGATGCTAGGTTGCCAAACCTAATACGTAAATAACGTCAAAACAACTTATAATTGGCCAGTTACTTAGAGGTAACATTTTGCAAGTCGGCTAGGGTATAGTCGATGGAAACCATCCTAGGGTGGGTTGTCCATTGACAACATAAGTCGATGGGCTTGAGAACAGCAAGCAAGCACCTGACAGCAACAAGAACAAATACACATACAGGAACAAGAACAAATACAAAACAAGCAGGAACATGAACTTGTGGAATTTTTTGTTGGCACTTGGCACCATTTGTTCTTGTTCCTGATAACATACAAAACTCAAAACATGGAATTTTTATAGAATTAACTGATTAACATACAAAACTCAAAATATACAAATTGGTCAAGCAAAACATACAAAACAGAGCATTTCATTCACTTTCACAAGTGTTTCAGTAAATACAGAGTAGATAAACAAAGCAATTGTCAACTTAAGCCAGCATTCAAGACAAAATTTACAGCATGGCAGTTTATCATATAAGCTATGAAATGATAAGCTCTGTTTATCGTGAAATTTTGATCAACAAATTTTTTATCTACTCTTCACTTTCACAACTCACAAGCGTCTGATGACCTGTTTCAGTTTTTACTGAAACTTTCTTTTGTTCTTTGCTTTCTGAAGAATGGTGAAATTTTGATCTCACTCAGATTTTGGTTTGTTTTTCCTCTAGGTACACAAGGGCAATCATTTAACCTACCATTAGGTATTCTATGTGACAACAACTATCAGTAAGCATTTTAAGAAGATTTCTGACTTTTGAAGAGACAAAAATACTAACCTTTTCAAACAAAACCAATTTGAGTGGCCATCTTTTAGTCCCCTGACGAATCCACTGGGGTACAACCTATCTATTGCTTGCCATAATCTTTCTAGGCATTGAGGATACTTGATGACCTGCAGAAATCCATGGAAGATTTAATGATGCAACAAGATCAATAAGAATTTTGCATTGTTAATAAAAAAAAAACAACTTTGAAATTATCAAAACAGGTTTTATATGAAGCCTATGACAAGAAAATATTCATGTTCAACCAAATTACATATCACAAGTGCAACAAGAAGATGTTTACATGGATCGAAAGGGAACATCTCAATGCCCTTAGGAGTCGAGAACTGTCCCAAGTCCTACAAAACAAGTATCAATTTGACTGCACGATGAATGATAGAGAACAAGTTCCAAAGCATAGGGAAATATCGAAGAGATGTATACTGTTCACACATAATCTTATGAAAAACTACTTTAATTTTACCATTAACAGTTGCATACATCTTAAGAGGAGATGTCGGATCCCAATTTGCAAATAGACATTATTGATGCATATAACCTCAAACAAGTAATAATCCAGTTCAATATTCTCATATGGTTCCCAAATCAGATAGTTGCAGTCCAAAAAGTCAGTTCAGAATATACAAGTCTCAGAAATCCAAAAAAAAAAAAATCATAGATCAACTGTACGATTCATTTGTTGAAGGTTGAATTCAGCAAATTTAAATGAAATGAAATGGAATTTAAATCCTTAACAGAATATATAAGCACCCAATTGAATGTCAAGCCAAAATAACACAAATGAAATGGTTCTACGTTGATTGAAAAATAGCAAATTCAATTTTTAGCAGTCAAACAAACAAAAACCACAAGCAAGAAATCAGTCTAATTCAACGAAAAATTTTTAAAAAATGTCATCTTTCTAATGCAATCTGAGTTTCAGTTAGCATTATATAAGTTAGTTAATAGCAAGAGAAAGATGATTAAGTGAGTGCATTAGTAGTAAGAAGAAGAGGAAGAAACCCCCCCGCACTGTTGCTTTGTTTTAACCCCAAATGAAAATTTTTCGTCGACCCTTTTCGATTAAACCAACAAAATTACAAAATCGATGAGAAGCACATTAACATTAGAAACAATTTCACCAAATAACAGCAAAAACTCAAACCCTATTTTCGATTAAACTCTCATATCCCCTTAAAATTTATGGAAAAAAATCCCTAAATAAAATCTGTCTGGGCGAATTTTTAGTGCTTGAGTTTTAGAGAAGAAAAAATTGATGAAAGGAATTGAGAGAGAGAGAGAGGTACCTTTACTTCAAACACTCAAATCAAACCAGATCTTCTCTTCTCTGCACATACTTTGCTATGTCGTTTGAGGGTGTTTGGTCACACTTATTGTTTCAAACACCTTGCAGATGGAACAAAAAGCATAAAAGATGAACCAGAGATTTCATCTATAATCCTACATAGAAAGAGAATGAAAAACTGTGAAAACTTGAAAACACAAAATCATGCATAATCGAAGGAACAAAACTTCAGATTTTCCAAAATCAAACCGTACAATGAGGAAACAGTGAGGGCGACGAAGAGATGGAGGAAGCAGTGAGGGAGATGGAGATATGGAGAGAGTAGGGAGGACGATGGAGAGATGGAGGGAGCATTGAGGGAGATGGCGAGAAGACAGGGGGAGGGAAGGGTGAATGAGAATGAAAGATGGGAGCGCTGAGTAAAAGGAGAGATGAAAGACGCGAGCGCCAAAACAGCCCGCCAAAGATTTACAGTGTTTTCATTTTAAAGTCCATTAAAATTTGACTTTTTATAGCATATTTGGCAAAACCGCTATTAACAAAGGCTATTAAAGAGAATTTGTGTTTGTAGTGAGCTGAAATTGAGGAGTTGCGGAATGATGCCAATGACAAATCCCGAATATACAAGGCAAAGATGAAAGCGGCTTCATGATAAGAAATTCTGAGGAAACATTTCGAGCCTAATCAACGTGTCTATCTTTATGACTCACGACTTCATCTTCATCCTAGCAAGCTAAGATCGAGATGGACGGGCCCATTCATGGTAAAACAAGTATTTCCCAATGGTCCATAGAAATGGAAGATCCAAAAGATGGGAGAGTATTAGAGCAAATGGGCAGTGTTTGAAGCACTATGTGGAGCGGGTAGAGGTACCGGAAGAGATCCTCTGGTTGCCCCTGTCTACTTGATTGGATGTTTTCCACCCTATCTTTAGTTTTAGGTTTTTATTTTTTATTATTTTTATTTTTTTAGTTTAGTTTAGGTTTTGCTTTTATGTTTTTATTTTAGTGTTTCAGGTTATTTTAGATGTTGCTACTGGAGTCATTCGGAGCCCCTCATCCATATGTTATTTTCTCCTGTCGATATGATTTTCTTTTATTTTGGTGACTGCGAGGACATTGTCTATTTGAAATTGGTAAAGCTTCACCATGGTAATATCACTCTAACCTCATATTTTCTTTTTTCCTTCACTTGTCATGATTATTATTTTATACATCGAGGACAATGTTTGGTTTAAGTTTGGAGGTGATGGTGGTTTATTAGATTTTTTTGTGCAATTTTCAAAATCTTTGAGCTTAAAACTTATTTTACAATTAACCGAGTCATTTTTGTGTTCTACTCAATCTTCATTGAATACTTAGATGATTACGGTAATTGTGCAAAATCTTATGAAAATGCATTCAAAATCTGAACTCTTGGTGAATTAAAAAAAAAACTAAATAAAAAAAAGGTTTTGAGTCTTTTTAATTTTAAAGAATATTTTTGTTGCCTTTAATTTTGAGAAAACACATACTAACACGTGTCACATAGTTATATTAGTAGAAAACATGATATTTGATATTTCCTTATGTTAGATGTATTTCGTGAAGTTTTTCAACTCGACTATTCGTGCACTATAAGCGAAGTCAACATGATTTGAAGTTGATTAGTGAGATTTGAACTAGAAAACCTTAGAATAATAGTGGAGACTTTAAACCCTTGTGAGTTTTGAGCATTCTTTATTTCTTGAGGGTTATTAATTACACTCTGATTTTTCCTGAGTCCGCATTATTTCGTTGATGATCTCATTATTCTTGGCTTTCTTATTGATTACTTTAAGAATGACATAAAAATTGAACTTTACACTAGAACTTCTTGTTTTACTTAGTTGAGATGTCCTAGTATCAACTAGAACTTATGAAGTGATAGAGGCATTCTTTCTTTAAACCATTTTTTCTTAGCCTTTAGCCTACCCAATAATAAATATCCATTTGCAGCCCTTTGAGCCTTAAATAGCCTTCTCTTTGTTATCCCATTCCCAATACCTACTCCAATCAAGGAGTAATACCTATATTATTTTATCTTTACCCAATTTTCTGAGAATGTATATGGTGAGATATATTTATGGAATGGGCAAATAGAAAGAGTTGAAAATATATATTTCATGCGCCCTCAAAGTAAAAGTGTTTGATTGTATAAACGGGAAAACATGGAAAAAAAGCATGTAAGAAAAAAAAGGAAAAAAAAACATGTAAAAAAAAGTTGAAGAAGAAAATAATGAAGAAAAGTTAATAGTGTACAACATTGATTTGGAGATTGAATAGGCCAAAACTATGGTGTTTGATTCAACATTCTCAAAAGTAATCAATATTCCTGTCCATGAGATCATATTCATTTCAGTCTTTGAAAATTCCATTTTTCATGATGATTATATGTGAGACGTTTGCATTTTTCATAATTTATATCATTTTCCTCACATATAAACTGAGTGTTTTATTTCTGAGTGACATAAGAGATTTGTAGTCGAAGCGTACTTTCTAAAGGTCATCTCGTCACATCTTACTATGATACGAAGAGTTATGTTGATAAGGCTTCTCACACACACACTTTGAGTCGAGAATGAATATCAAATTTATTAACCTTTAGATACTATTAAATTATTGTACTCTATTGGTATACTATTGTGACAGTTTTAGTTTGTTGTTTTTCTTGAATTTAAAGCAATTAGAAAATTACTCTAAGGAAAATAAAGGAGAATGCCTATGTTTTTGCATTACTTTTTTTTTTTAGAAAATAGATTTTGTTTTATTGAGTCAGTGATGTTTGGGGGTAACATTTCTGAAAACCCTCACGAGACTATAACTCGTCTTCTAGAGGTAATCAAGAGGTTTAAAGCCTTGTTGCACGTTAAGGTAAGTGCAACCGTGATTCCTACGAAAGTGAGTTAGGATTTTATTCTTAAATTTTGTTTTGCTCGAGGACTAGCAGTATAGGTTTGGGGGTATTTGATGTTCACATAATTATTACATAATATACCTCCTAATTTATATTTGTTAGTGTTTCGAATAGTGTATTTTAGTTTAATTATTTTATTTTTGTATATTTGTAGGATTTGGAGTTTGAAATGACAAAAGTGCATTAGCGTGGTGAATTTGGAAATTTATAGACAAATTGACGAAGGGGAGCAAGAGACACTCAAGCTAAAGATTAATAAAGAGAACCAAAGAATAAAATAAAGGAATTTAGCTTTGAATTTTGTTGGAACAAAGAAGTAATATGGATGAACATAGCCAAACTTCAAGGGGTGGGACCTCTTTGTTTGCAATTTGTATTTGGTTTCAAATAAGGAGTTTATTTCCTTTTTACCACAAAGACAACAACACAAATATGGCAGCAGACCTGGGTTTTCAAATTGGATTTGGTTTACAATTTGTTTTGGCTTCCAATTGGGGGTTTCTAAAAAAAATGAGTTGTGTTTTCTTTTAACCAAAGAGAGCAACAGAGATAAAAAGAGGACAACAACCCTTTGTTTACAGTGGGTATTTTGGTTTTCAATTCGGGCCCAATAGGGAGTAGGGTTCTCTAGACCATAAAAACAACAAGAAAGAATACAACAAGGGAGTTTTTTTGGTTGTGGAACAAAAACGCAGCAGCAGCCGAGGGTAGCAAAAGGCAAAAAGGGAGAGACGTTGTCCAGCAGGGAGCAGAAATGTTGTCCAGAATAGCAGTGAAGACGTCGTCCAACAGGGTGCGCATCGCCAATCCACCACGCGCCTCCATGCCGATGAAGCTCCACACTGTTGTTGCTGTCATCATTTTCACCATGTGTCACTAAACTCCACGCAAGGCGAAGAGGTGAACTCCTAGATGTAACGCACTTAATTGGTATTTGATTCGTTTTATGCTTACACGATGAATAATGATGTTTGTGATTCTCACTTTATTTAATATAGGAGTTTATGTTGTTTTAGTGACAAAGATTTCATCAACTTCTTCGTAGATTATTATTTCGGTGGTTGTCTCTTTCTTCTCCATATAAGTCTAGTCAAGCTATCCTTATGTGTAGAATTTTAAAGATCAATTAATTTCGATAGTTAGTTATATGTGATTGTCATTTATTACGTTATTGTTTCCGGATATATCGCAAGTTTAGAATATCATATATGACCAACCTTTGTGTTTTCTAGAAAAAGTGAAATCTAAAATCCATTTACATTAGAATATATTAGTGCATTAAAGACTATTTTCATATTATGTTGTTTGGGATGTGAAACACGTAATCAAGTCATCATAGCGAATCAATACTAGTTGTCGCGTGAAATCTAGGAGGGATTCTTGGAACCTTGTGATTTTTCCAAACTTGATTTTTATTAAACTAAATTTAATTTCATATTTTAAAATTAATAGAATTTCTTAAATTTAGGTTCGCGTAGTTCTTCTTCCTTGATCTTGTTTTGTAGATCGTTTTTCCTCGTGGGATCGACACATTAATCTTTACTGCAATTGACCGTGTGTATTGTTTGGGTGTAATCAAAACCCCAAATATCACAGTGTATAAGATCAAAAAAATGAGTACTTTGAATAGTGCTTATAGGAAAAGATAACCTTGTTTGTTTTGCCAAAGGACAAACACATCACATGCATGTTGAGGATCATGAAGAGAAGATGGAATTATTTTGGACAATAACTGAAAAGGCAATTTGGATGGATGTTCTAGTCTTTTATGCCAAATAGCTGCTGATGGGAAAAAGACTTGATAAGAGGGTTGTGAAGGAGGATGCAACTTTGATTGTGATATAAGATAGTATAGTCCCTTACTCTGCTTCCCCAGGCCAATCATCATCTTCGTAGCTAGGTCCTGCAATGTACAAAAAGTAGGAAAGAAGTGAATGAAACAATTGAGGGAAGATGTGAGTTGACTGATAGAAAGAAGGTTCACATGAAATGAGGGTGCACAAAGAACATCATGAACACACATTTTTTGTATAATATGTGTAGAACCAACACTTGTGATTTTTTCATTAGAACCATTTGGTAAGGTGACTTGAGAAAACATACGAACATTGACTTTATCTATAACTGAAGTAGCTATATGATTTGTAGCACCACTATCAATCATTGACTTGAAATTTTGGGATGTGGATGATGAACAAAATGGAGTAGAGTTACCTGTATAATTGGCTGAGACAGTGGATTTTTCTTTTAAAAAAAAACTTTGATTTGTGAGAATTCTTCAGGAGTGAATTAAATAGGTTGATCAGAAGTTTGGGCGGCCTTGGTGACTGTGTGAGATAATTCAACTCTAGTTTGATTTGCAGAAATCTTTCGAGCTCGATTTGGAGGTTGTACATCATTGCCGTGAAGTTTATGTCCAATGGGAAATCCAATCAAATAAAAGCATTTCTCCACTGTATGTGTAGTTACATCACAATAGGTACAATAAAACAGTTTCTTAGACCCTTGTGTCTTTGATGAGTCAGGCGTCCAAGTCGGAGAAGAATTCTGTCGTTGTGAAGCAAAATCTGATTGTCTGACATTCATGGCATGAACCTCTTCAGTAATCTTTTGTTCAGCTAGTCCTCTTTGTTTTTCTTTCTCACATAAAAGCGAATATACTTTCTTAACAGTTGGTAAAGGGTGCCTAAACATGATTTGCTCTCTAATAGCATTTTTATCTTGGTGTAATATGTGAAGATGGAATCCTGATTTTGCTTTAACTTCACAATGGAACATTGAATCTGATAGTGATGAGAAAAATCACCTTGTGAGAATCGTTCTTGCAAATCCGACCAGGTTTCAGAAGGAATTTTCACATAGAGGACACTATTGGCAAGATCTTGATTTAAGGAGTTAAGAATCCAAGAGAGAACCATATCATTGCATCGTTGCCACAATGAACATTTAGGATCAGATTCACTTGGTGTAGGTATAGTCCCTTTGATGAATCCCAGTTTATTTTTTGCACTAAGACTCACCAACATGGAACGTTTCCACATAGCATAGATGGTTCCATCAAGAACCTTTGGCACAAGAATCATACTTGGATGATCTGATGCATGGATAAAAAGAGGATCAAATGGGTCAATGGTGAAAAAAGACATGGTTTGATTTATAGTATTTTGGTTTTCTTGGTTGATGATTTTGTTGGTGTTGGGAGTGTTTTGGATGACACTTATTGAATCAATATCCCCCATAAAAATTTGCGAAAGCTTGGTAGAGATGTTAGGATCAACGCTCTAATACCATGAAAATTTAAAGATGAGAAAATGTATCTCTGTTTATTAATGTTGATCATTACAAAGATGATATATATATATATATATAGAATAAACTCTACATAGAAAGAAATTATTCTAAACAACTATACTTAGGATGAGATTATTTTGTACCTGTAAAGCTAAGATCTTTACAAAATATTCTGAGATATTCACCGAATATGCTGAGTATTAAATCAAATTAAATCTCAACAAAATATACTGAGATCTTCATAATATGTTAAATATCCAATCAAATCTCTACAAATTTTTTTCTTAAAAATTTCAGTTTCAGATCCAACCCATTGTAATCCCACCAAATGAATGTTGAATTTGACATCCTGTTACGTGATATCAATCTAGTAGTGATGATCCATGGCTCATCAAGGAAAGTATTGCTTCTAGAAACTTAAATTTTGTTGCACAAATCCTTGTATGGTTCTAAGTCACTTTCTCATAAAATGTCTTTTACCCATTCATCTCTCGCCATCAGTGTTCTAAAAATCGGCCAAGGCGGTGCTAGAAGGTGAAAAACCGCCCAGATTAATGGCTGGGTGGGCAGTCTGGGGGGTTCTGGCAGTCTGGGCGGGTCTAGGCGGGTCTGGGCGGGGTCTAGGCGGACTCTAGGCGGTCTGGGCGATTTTTTTTTATTATTTTTTTATTTTTAATAAGGCTGATTGTGTTCTTATTTTATTTTTCTTTCCTATTTTTTAGAAATAAACTATTTAATCATTTTTATTCAGTATATGTTTAAATGTAGCAAAGGATGATGACTTAATGGAATTCTCAAAGGATCTGCCGGTACCAATTTTACTAATGTAGATTTTATCAAACATAACTGAGGTTATTCATGCAATTTGAAGAAAAATAAAAGAGTACACAAATTCAAATTTATATAAAGTACCCATCATGACCAACTTCAGTCATTTGAGTTTTAATAAATTTTGTTCACGATTGTTAATTTTTCATGTTTTTAAATTTTGCATATGTATAATGGCATTAAATTGGATGTAATTGATAAGGTATTATGTTTAACTTTTGTAAATTATTAAAGTTATAATACAAAACCTAAGACCGCCTAGACGCCGCCTAGGCCCCTGGGTGCTAGGCACCTGCTTGCTGCCCGTCCAGCGCCTACGATTTTTAGAACACTGCTCACCATAAATGATGCTGTGACAAACTTTTCCTGATCAATGTTGACCTCAATTCTTCAACACACATTATTTTCTTCTTAATCATCATCTTCTTCACTGCTCATTCTTCGCTATTCATTGCAACCATGTCAAAACCTTCAAACAATATTCATAATATTCTCTATGCATTTATCCTGATCTGTTTTCAAGCTTCTACTACAACAAAAGCACAAGGTATTCTATGGTCTTATTGCAATGCTGGTAACAGAAATTACACTAAAGGAAGCCCTTACCAAACCAACCTAAACCTCACTCTCACTTCTCTAGTTTCAAATACCAGTACCTCCAATGGCTTCAACACCACAATTATAGGCACCAATCTAGACACTGTTTATGGCCTACTTCAATGTAGAGGAGACATTTCTTCTCAACACTGTCGAATTTGCGCCAACACCGCCAAGTCAGAGATCATCAAACAATGTCCAAATCAAAGAGAAGCTGCTATATTCTATGATAACTGCATGATACACTATTCTGGTTCCCCATTTTTCAATTCACAACAGCTTTTGTATCTTCAAAAGTTTTACAACAAGCGAAATACATCTAACCCAAGTTTGTTCAATACGAAATTGAGCGATTTGATGAATAATATATCTTTTAGAGCTCGTTCGGAAGATTCAAAGTTCTCCACAGGAAGTATAGCCTTCAATGATTCTATAAACATATATGGGTTGGTGCAGTGCACAAGGGAGTTGTCTGAGAATAATTGTTTGGGATGCTTGCAAAACTCCATTGGGGTGCTCTCCCAGTGTTGCAACACAAGTATAGGTGCTCGAGTTCTGTCTTTAAATTGTATTATAAGATATGAGACGTATCTCTTCTTCCAACCATCAAAGCCAAAGTCTCTATTTCCTGATTCAAGAACAAATAGCAGATCAAGCAACCCAGAAGGTAAAGATATTCTTTGTTTTTCTTTTTCATTAAAACATTATTTATGTTCAGTGGCTATTAATGCCAATTCCTCTACCCTTGGGGCATCCCTCTTCTCAAATTGGGCTTTATCTTCATTCTCGAGGCCGAACCACTCGTATGCCCCTTAACGCCCCAAGCACCTTAACCCACTAAATACACTATCATTTCACCTGGGGGGAGTTTGTTTTTTGAGTTAGAAGTCAATTCTCTCGGACTAGAGGTGTTGAAAATTGCTCGTTTAGATTCTATTTAGAGTCTCTAACTCATATGTAAATGACTATTTCACCCTTATAAATTGTGGGCCAAATATTGAGTAGGTTAAATTTATCATTTTTAATTCATTGGCCAAATTTAGAAGCTATGATTTGAATTTTTTCGTTTATCTTAAAAATATTTTAAAAAATCAAAGCCTTTTATTTGAGACATTCCCCCCCCCCCCCCCCCCCCCCCCCTTAACTCATCATGCTCTATTAATTTTAAAAAAATCAAAGCCTTTTTTTTCTAATTGTGAATGATCTTTATTTGGATGAGGTAGACAAGACCAAGAGTCTCCTATTGCAGTGGGAGAAACGAGCTTATCTTCATAAAGGGGAATTCTAAATGTCGGGGAAATGGGTGAGGGACGTGACGTGGTGGGGTGGGGACCGTCAACTCAGTTAGAGATGCGCGCACAAAAAGTGACGGCATGCATCCCGAGCGGGGTGGATGGTCCCCACCCTGCCACGTCACGCCCCTCGCTCGTTTCCTCGCTCTGTAGAAGCGCTCCTTCATAAATATTGTGGGCTCAGAGTAATTCATCGGGATCTGAACGCGGAGAATATTCTATTAGATATTAGCTTGAAGCCTAAGATTTCAGACTTTGGATTTGCAAGGCTAATCTGTGATAGTGTTGCTTTAGGAATTTCAGAAAAAATTGCTGGAACCCTGTAAGTTGGAAACTTCACTCACATTTTCTTTTTGCTACAACTGTATCTATGACTCGAAAAGGAACAAGAACTTGGTTATAATCTCTTTGGTTGATGATTCTGATTCACTTAAATCTTTAATTCTATGGACATGGGGTACATCTTGACCGTCTACATGGCAAATTTACTCATTACTTATTTGTCTTACCTGAAATACATGGCAGTAGCAATTAACGGTTGTCTTTGCATGTGGATGGTTGAGATGTGCCTACATCCTTGCTGAGATAGATTGCAGTAAAGGGAAATGAATGAAGAGGAACATATTTTTCAATTGCTCTAGAGAATAGTTATATCTAGCAATGTACAACCTAATTCGGTCTACCTGACACCCATCGATTTCCACTTAATTCCCAAACTCCAGTATCAATTCATGGAATCTTCACTTCATTGAAGGATCTTGTTTTGTCTTTCAAGTTCCAATGTCAATAAGCCAATGAAATTATTTTAGGTACCTTTGGCTGTTAAGTGAATAAACTTGATAGTTTCTCTTGATGTAATGTAGTGGATATATTGCACCAGAGTACTATAAACTCGGCGAGTTTTCGCAAAAATCAGATGTTTATAGTTTTGGATCGGAGTTCTAGTCCTGGAGATAGTGACCAGTCGAAAAATTTTCAGTCCTCAAAATTCAGATAACCTTTTAAGCAAGGTAAGTATTCATATGAATAATTTCAAGTTTCCATGTTGAACATTCTGATTGTTAGTAAGAAACAACTTGGAACAGACATGGAATCACTGGACTTGTGGAACGACCTTAGAAATTGTTGATTCATGCTTAGACGAACATTGGCAACCAGCTGAAATTTTGAAATGCATACACATTGGGTTGCTATCTGTGCAACAAGATGCAACTAGGTGACCATTAGTGTCATGATTCCTCGAGTGGTTTTGATAGAAATGTATGATTCAGCAGTATTGATCAACTGTTACTAGCTGACTGAGTTAGGAGACCATCAGGTCATGATTCCCATGTGTTTGTGTATTTTTATCTCGTTTTTCGTTTTGATCTTTATATGATTGTATTTTATGTTGGAGTTATTGTTTGACATCCGTGATTAAGCTAAATTGTGTCTGATGTTACTATAAATAGATTCCCTGTTGTTGAGAAGATCAAAGCATGCAGACCCAGTCCATGGCATAGTTAAACCATTGGATCTTCTTGACATCCCTAGATTTCAATATTGGGAGTTAAACTTTGATTAGTACTAGTACATTATATATATATAAATACTAGAGTATGCCTCGTGTCATTGGCACTTCACATAATTTTATTTTTTGATAAATATTTTATACTGAACACCATCACTATTCCATTTTCGCTCTCAATTAATCAACATTGAATTGTAGCCTATTCTAAGGTAAAAATATATATTATAAATTTTAGGGTTAGACTCAGTCAAAATTGAATCAATTGGGGCAAAAATTTAAACGCCAAGAATGAGTTCTTTCCTAATCTTTGAATTCGCCAAAACATGAAATTTAGGGTTTTGGTTTAAATGTGCATTAAGATGCCCGATTCATTTTTTCTGGTATGATACGTCATTTTTAAAAAAATATTAAAGACGTGAAATATGTTATACATTTTTTTAATTATAAAAATATATATATATATATAATTTTAGCGCTTGTATTGATTATTGATTTAGTTGAAAAGATCTTCAAAATTGCATTTCAATGATATTAAATTTACCAAAATCCGACAACGATGTAGATTGTTATTTTAAATTTTCATTTTGCTAAAAACAAAACACAATATTTTCTCTCTCCGCCACATGTACATTCCACCAACTTTTTTTCAAAAGTGTTTCATTATTTTTACCCTTCCACATGTTTTATATTTACAGACGTATCATCATAGGAAATAAATCTTAATACTCAAATTCAATACATTTTTCAACTTTCGATCATAACCATCTTTTATCTCTAATCCTTTCGATTTTACTTTGTCACAATTAGCAATGAATAGTAGAACACTACTGTGAATTGTAATATAGACTAGAGTATGTCCCGTGCCGTTGACACTTCACATAATTTTATTTTTGCTAAATATTTTGTACTGAACACCATCACTATCCCGTTTTCGCTCTCAATCATCATTGAAGTATAGCTTATTGTATGGTAAAAATATATATTATAAATTTTAGGGTTAGACTCAGTCAAAATTGAATCAATTGGAGCAAAAATTCAAACACCGAGAATGAGTTTTTCCCTAATAATTGAAATCGCCAAAACATGAAGTTTAGGGTTTTTGTTTAAATGTACATTAAGATATCCGATTCATTTTTTTCTGGTATGATTCGTCATTGCTTTGAAAAATATTAAAGACATGAAATACGTTATACGTTTTTTTATTATAAAATATTTATATTTTTAAAATTTTAGCGCTTGTATTGATTATTGATTATTGATTATTGATTTTGTTGGAAAAATATTTAAAAATGCATTTCAACGATACTAAATTTACCAAAATCTGACAACAATGTAGATAGTAATGTTAAATTTCCATTTTGCTAAAAGGAAAACACAACATTTTCTCTCTCCACCACATGTACATTCCACCAACTTTTTTCAAAAGTTTTCATTATTTTTTCCCTACTACATGTTTTATATTTACAAACATGTTATCATAGAAAATGAATCTCAACCCTCAAATTCAATACATTTCCCAACTTTAAACCATGCATAACCGTCTTTTATCTCTAATCTTTTTTATTTGACTTTGTCCCAGTCAGCAATGAATAGTAAAACACTACTCAGAATTGTAATATAGATTTGTTATACCAAAAGTTAATTTCATTAGACGGAGTTCCATTCTTGCAGTGGTTAAAGCGAGATTGATTTTTTTTTTTAAATCTTGTTCCCGCATCTGTAAGAATGGAACCCATTCTCGCTCAAGTTGGAGCGAGAACGAAAGAGAAAAGAAACCCCTTCCTGCTCTCAACACCAACTAAATATTTGAGGAACCCGTTTGTTTTGTTACACAAGAAGAGAAGAAAAAAGATATATGAGGTGGGAGGGAGAATGAAAAAGGGAAATCAGAAAAGAAGGGGGCGGACAGGGAGTGCTTATCAGGGGAGGACAAAGCACTGGTTGTCCCTACAATTTTTGTTTATCTGACTCTCACACACACGGAAGGGATAAGGAGAATGAGAAAGGGAAGTTGGAGAAGAAAGGAGGTGGGTAGGAAGGGTTTACTAGAAAAGGAGAAGCAGCTCCGCGATGCTATTGTTGTTGATCGCAGAAGCACGCAGGAGAAGGATGAGAGATTTTGTGGTCTATAGAAAGAAGGTAGAGAGAAGAAGGGGAAAAACCTATTTAATGGTGTTGTTAGATAGCAGGGTGTAAAAAAATGCAATATTTTTTGGGTAACGGTGTCAACAATCATTATTATTGAACTAGGGGCTGAGTTTGATTATAAATATTTGAATTTGGGAAGGTAAAAGTGTAAAAAAAATGTAATAGTGTTTTTCATTTAAAGACACAAACACCGTTTGTCACTTTTACCGCATTTTGATTTGTTTTTGTAAATATCATAAAGTTTGGGAGGGCATTATCAGAATCCAAAAATTAGGTTCAAGACAAATGCGTAATGGTGTTTTCAATTAAATGACAAAAAATACCCTGACATTGTTCATTTGTATGTTCGTTTTACATGTAATTATTAAAAATAGAAAGGGTAAAACAGGAAAGTAAAGCTAGAGTTGAAAACATACAAATTCACTATTCATGTTGATATACACAAAGGTGCAGGATGATTAAGTGAAACACCAATTCCTTGAAAGAGAGTGAACTTATTCACATATGAAGTGGATGGACGCAGAGGTGGAGAAGTGAAACTATAATATATGTATATTAATAAGTAAGCAATGACTACTCCACACCTTCAAAAGTGCTTTCTCACACCATTTAACTCTCCCACACCACCTACTTTGTTTTTCATACCACCACTATTTTCCACATCACCTATATAAACAAAAAAAACAACATTTTTCTTCTCCCCATTCAAATCAAAAACTCAAGTCTCCCCTCCCTTCCCTATTTAAATCTTTCCTCTCCCTCGAATCTCTTGCAAAATTGAAACCAAACTCTTTCCTCTCCCTCAAAATCAAAACCCTTAAAAATCGCAACCTCTCAAATTTTTTTTCAGAAAAAACGAAGTAATCTCATGAAAACTTCAGAAAATTTTTCAAAAACAAAGTAAATTTCAGAAATCACAAAATAAAAAAAAACTATTGTTCACCTAAGACAATGCGAGATTTTCAGGCAAAATTTTTAACAGCAATTTTTTTCAGACAGATTTGCACAACTTTATAAAATGACCATAACTTGATCATTTCAAAATATTTTCAAGTGATTCAAGTTGTGTTTATTAGATAACTCTGAATATAACTTTTTTTTATCAACTTGAGAATTAGTCTCGATCGAGAACATAAGTTGGCTGAAAGTCAGGGACAATATCCCGTTTTTATTGCAAGACATTTTTGTGCGGCTTTAGTAAAATGATCATAATTTGCTCATTTTAAAACATTTTCAAGTGATTCAAGTTGTGTTTATTAGATAACTTAGAGTACTAAAATTTTTGTGTGTTTATCAACTTGAGAATCAGTCTCGATCGAGCACATAAGTTGGCTGAAAGTCAGAGACATTATCTCATTTTTATTACGAAACAAATTTGCGCGACTTTAGTAAAATAACCATAACTTGCTCATTTCAAAAAAATTTAAGTGATTCAAGTTGTGTTTATTTTTTTATTTTTATTTTTAATTAAACCTCCAGTGGGGAGGGGCAACTATGGGATGCCAGACCTTTATTATACCAAAAAATGTTTGAAACATTTCGGGGGTACATTACGACTTTACCCGAATAATAAATCCAATGGGACTATCCCATATGAAACAAAAGAAAAACTGCACAAATCTTGCCTAAAATCTAAAAGATCTAATTTAAGGTCCGGGCCACTTGCAAATGATCTTGAAAACTTGAATCCAAACTTCTATACCCAAAACCCGTGCCCAAACTGGATTGTCCACGAAATCCAGGTTTCCACTTAACATCCTGAGACTTTCATTTGCATACTAATCAAGTTTGCAACCTGGACAAAAGTTATATGAAACGGATAGCAATAAACACCAATGCCAATCCAAACATATTCGAGATAGCAAAAGTTGTGTTTATTAGATAACTCATAAGTACTACAAAATTCGTGTTTTGATAAACTTGAGAATCGGTGGTTTAAATTGGTCGAAATTTACCCTGTTTTTAAGTTACTGCTTTTTTCAAAATCAATTTTTGGATAGTGAGTAAGTAAGTAAAAAAAAACTCAATATTGGTGTGAGAAAGCACTTTTGGTGGTGTGGAATAGTCGTTACTTAATAAGTATAAATAAATGCAGCTATATTGTAAAAACAACAAAGATGGCCGTAAATAAATAGATGGAAAAAGGCATGTGAACATTAGCCATTAATATTCCAAGACACTTGGTATTAGGATTAAGGATTGACTTAGCCACTCCAAGTTAGACTGCTCCCTTGCAACTTAAAAAATAAGCAGCTATATTCAATACCCAAAGACTAATCAACAATAGAGCTCATGTGCTCCTAATAATCGGATGAAAACTCACAAAATTCTATCTGGTGAGTCTCAAACCCGAGTCTTCTCCCCTGTTTTATTGACTTAATTTCATCCTCGTGTATACCAAAACAAATTTCAATTTGTACATTTTGAAGTGTATATTTCCTCATATATTATTTATCTATGTTAAAAAAAATTGATATAGAACAAGTTGTTCATTATAAAAAAATGATTCTAAAAATGTAGAAAATGCACGTCTTTATCAAAACAAGGAAGGACTTACCGCACCTATTATTTTGTCATGACAATGACTATTTGGCACCATAGATTACTTTCACCCACACTACCCATCTCATTTTTTTTATTTCCCATATCATGCACTTTCTCTCTCACGTCATTGTTCTCTTTCACACTACCCATAAAAAGAAAAAAAACATAAATCTTTCTCCCTTCCACGAGGGTCAATTTTTTTCCTCACAACGGTTTATGCGAGTGAGGAACCGATCATCGCAGCGGCCTATGCGAGAGCGAGAAATAAAATTAGAGTGCAAGGGGAAGGAGAGGTGTGACGGCTATGTGAGAAGAGGAGAGAGTGAGAGAAGAAGAAAGGGGACTAAGAGAAGGGGAGAAAGGAAAAATAGTGGGAGAACTACAAGAGGGGAAGGGGAATAAGAAGATGGAGAAGGGGTGACAGTGGATGTGGTTTTATCTCCTCTATATTTCTCATCGTCGCCGATCGTCTCTTACCGTCCCTTGCAATCGATTACTCTCCTTCCATACTGTTACTGTTATTCTTATTCTTGAGAAAAAATGGTGAGAGAAGAAGATGAATAATGGTTTAAATGAGTGATGTGGAAGAACATGTAAAAAAAAATTGAATAAATAGTGTAGGTGAGAGTAAGTTGTTGTGCCATATAGTCACTGCAGTATCAACTTTTAAATCACGTCCGAGACTATGACTTATTAAACACCAAAAAATCTAGATAGCCAAGACAGCGAGAGGGAACCCAAACCTTAACAATTTTTTTTTTTATAAAGCTTTTAGAAGTAATTAGGAATGTGAGGTGCACTCGTAAGTTTTGCACCGTTGGTCGAATATTTTCAATATAATCTAACTTTGAAAAGTGCTACTACAGGGCTTGGTGGTGTGCTTGGTGTTGTGCCTGGTGGCTACTAGGCACCGTCCATTTACCTCAAAATATAAAATAATATATATCTCGAGATAAATGGAGGGTGCTTGATAGCCACCAGCAAGCACAACACCAATGCACTTAAGAATTTCCCAACTTTGAAAGAGAATGTAGCTAACTTGAATTGCGTCCAAAACTAAATCACATTTTTCCTGACAGCAACATATAATGTTGTTAACGTGTCATGTTAATTTCAAGTCTGGCAAATCTCACTGGTGAGACAAAGACATCACTACATCTTTGAATGAGCGGGAATTCTAATTGGCGATGAAACCAGCGAAGGGAGGGATGCAACCCTCCATTCTCCTCCAGATACGTATTTTTGCGCATTTCAAAGGGGATGGAGGATTGCACCCCCTCCCTCGCTGGTTTCCTCGCTGTTTTACTCGCCATTTAGACGGGTTCTTGAACGAGATAACAAGTAATTAGCCTAGTCAGAATAGGTTATGAACCACAAAGATATGAGACAAGAAGCTACCTGACTCACATTTTCTTTTAATTAGACTAGTCAGAATAGCTACCTGACTCACATTTTCTTTTAATGAGAGTTTTATATCATTCTTTGAATGAGACGAGGAGCTACCTGACTCAAATTTTCTTTTAATTAGACTGGTCAGAATAGGTTATCAAGATGATCAGATATTCTTATGACTATTCATTTGTTTGGCTTTTTTCATTGTTTTGAGAATTTTATATCATGTTAATTTATATATACACCATGTTGTCTAACCGCTTCTTATGATATGATAATTTTTCATTCAATTATTTTTACATGCTTCTCTAGGTGCAGTGGTTAGAAGTTTAATAATTTTAGTAAATAATTCGAGTTCGATATTTTTGAAATGTAAATTTTTTATGACTATTAATAATTAATATTAACTATACATTTGATGTCTATTGATACTTACTGATGATACACTAAAATGGTTCCAACTCTACGTCATATACATGTCATGATGATTTTGAAGAGTACTGATTCTTACAGTCTGCTAAGCCCACGTGTCTCACATCTATTTTCAATATTCAAAGCCTAATAAGACAAATATCTCGATGATCAACTTCGGACAGGCAAGTACAAAATCTCTTTGCTTTCAATTATGAAGCATATTCCAAAGTATGTGTCATATATAAAGACTTCTACCTATAGATTAGTATCAGAACGAGAACTATCTACTGCATATCTAAGAGCACATGGCAAATAGAAAAACTTTCCTCTACAACACGACTTCTAATTAGATAATAATCTCCACGAAATTTTTTTTTCCTCAACTACGCCATCAATGGCTTGGTTGAATGTAGAACGCGTTATCACACCCCAGTTCTTAATAATTAGTAGAGAGCCCTATTTAATTTCAACATCTTAGGTGAAGGCCAAGTGAAATCAACTTTTTATTAGAGACGAAGGAGACGAAAATGCTAATTAGCCACAATGATTAGCCTACATACGTGGTTTGATTAAACCCTGTAGAGTCACTAATATAGCCTTCATGTCATGAATTAATAAATAAATTTAAAAGGGTAACAATCATATTCAAGAAAATAATGGATACAAAGAAAAAGTAATATATACAAAGAAAGTGGGGCTAGCGGCGGTCAAAGACTCCAAATGTCAACCTCATTCTGTTCGTTAATCCACGATGATCATTGTCTTCCCATCTGTTTTGTATACCATATAAACACTTGACCTTTGCTAAATGTCGAGGGATTGAGCGAGGAAACCAGCGAGGGAAATGAGGTGGAGGGGGTGGAAACCGTCCACCCCTCTCGAGATGTGCGAGCGAAAAGTCAACGCTCACATCTCGAGGGGGGTGGACGGTTTCCACCCCCTCCACCTCATTTCCCTCGCTGGTTTCCTCGCTCAATCCCTCGACATTTAGAATTTCTGTAAACACTTCATTACAGGGCAACTTGTTTGACGGGCTGATATATGCTTTGAGACTTTTCAATGTCCCAAGTCTTTCGGGAACTTGTCAATACATATTCATTTCTTTCTCCATCCATTTATTCACCCCACACGGAAATTTTAAAAATGTGCAAAGTTTTTGTTGACTGGTTCTCGAAAGACTTGAGACATTGAAAAATATATATTCACCCAACACGGAAATTTCAAAAATGTTTACGTTTTCGTTGTCTCTATTAAATATATAACATCTGTCATTTAAAATTATGTTTTTGCCATTGATCTCATTGACTTTTTCAAATACTAAGAGGAGCAAATCTTGGTCAACAATTATTTGACTAAGTTGATGAGGTCAAAAAGCCTAAACATTATTTGAAGTCACAGAAGTTTTAGGACCCAAACTCTGGCATGGACAAACCCAAGATAAAGGATTGTGATTTAGTTTTTCGAGTTAATTTCAGTATCTCGATTTTAAGAAATATTTCATTTTTTGTAGAAAAAATAAAAAAAAAATTGGTTGTGATTTCGAATTTAACAATATAAATTATGCATTTTAAACTCTTAATAACTATATAAAAAGTCTCACATGACTCGTATTTTCATATAAACTAAATATTACATAAGAGTCGCTCACATAAAAAACTTTACATACTAAAAGAACATTATAGCATTTTAAAATACACGGAGATTAAATATACGTTTATTTTCTTATGAAAATTTTGACATATTTCGAATTTCGAAAGAGATATTGGTAACTTCAAAATAAGAAATATTTCATAAAATTTCGACATATTTCGTTCATACCAAACCATTTAGGTAACACATTTTGAAATATTCCGTTCCTTGAGATAGACGTCAAATGTGTCACGTGATTTGGAAGCCTCTCACTGTTTTTTTTTTTTTTTTTTTTTTTTTTTTTTTTTGTCAGACACGAAGATTTTTATTGAAGATAAGAAAGGAAACAAGGTACAAGGAAAACCATTCTTTCATCAATGAATGCCAAAACCCCATGAATGTGTCAAAAAACAAGCCCATCACTGCTTCGTTCATACCAAACCATTTAGGTAACACATTTTGAAATATTTGCAAAAGCTAAAGCTCTACTAGAGTACCATAACTTATAGTTACAGAACATTATGCAGACAAACAATATCAATGGCATAAACTAGCACCATGCTTTCGGATGATAGTCATGATTAGTTAAACTATATACATCAATCTGGGTGTTTAATTTGACACCCATCAATGTTTAGATTTATTTTAGTCATTGGCTCTTATCTATTTATTTAATATGAGCGAAAGAAAGTTTTCATGGGAGGTGCACTTGGATGTTTAGTGGCGAAAATGATATAGTCTTCGAGCATGGTTTGGTTAAAAATAATAAAAAAGGTTAAACAACGCAATTTAAAAAAAAAAAGTCCAAAAAAGGATATATATACACACTAAATTAAAAGTTTATTTCAGGAAGGTGGTTTACCTTTCTATGGTTCAGTATTAACTAAAGAAAAAGTTTATTAATTAAACTGTATACATCAACATGTGTGTTTAAATATTAAATAAGTGTGATTCTCATGTTCATTAGACTTATTTTTTCACCATTGATCACAATATATAATGGTGAATTTGTGGTAGACCTCAAATTAACTTAAATTGAGGTGGTTGTCTTATGAATTTAAGTGGCATAAAATTCTATGCGACCAAATATACCCTCATTGCCTAGATTTTTTAAAAAAAATCATTGGCCCTTATCTATTTATTTAATATATGCCCAAAGGATACAATGTTGTTGCCTAGCACCCACATCGCCTCAACCATATAAGCACTCTCAAATATTGAACCAATCATTATCCTTTTTTCTCTAGTACACCTAGTCATACTGAACCATGTAAAAGCAACCACCTCTCTGAAATAAACTTTTAATTTAGTGTCTATATATATCCTTTTGGATTAAGTTATTTTTTTTAAACGATCATTTTATTTTTATTTTATTATTTTTTAATCAAATCATGCTCGAAGCCTACATCAATTTTTCCACTTAGCATCTAGATCGCCTCCACCTATTATGAAACTTGTTTCCATTATGTTACTCACCTCCATTTAGCATGGAGACTTTCTATCTAGGTCGCTTCCACCTGTCATGAAATTGTTTTCACTATGTTACTTCACCTCCACCTAGCACGAAGACTTTCTTTCACTCTGTTCTGGTCCATCTTATAAGCAGCTACATTCATATGGGGAAGACTGCACAGGCATTAAAGCCAGTATAGGGGCATGGTCTAAAATGTATGCTGGAGATATTCCACCTTCGTGTGAGGCATTTGAGAAAGCCACAACAAGTTCAGTAAACTCTATCCAGCCTTTTCCAGATACGATCACTCCCTCGCCTATTATTACACAAAGTAAATCTTTGACCAATGAACCTCAAATTAGCTTAGATTTTGATGGTTCATTCATGAATTCCCATGATATATGATTTCATGCAACCAAATATACCCTTATTATTATTATTTTGAATAATTGGCCCTTATCTATTTATTTAATTTCCCAGCACCCACATCACCTCCATCGCGTAAGCCCTCTCAAATATTGAACCAATCATTGTCACTTTTTTTTTTTCTAATATGCCAGTGACACTGAACTCTGTAAAGGCAAACCATCTTTTTATTTATTATTTTTAATCAAACCATGCTCCAAGGCTACATCATTTTTCCACTTAGCATCCAAGTCGCCTCAGCCACATTCAATTTCAAACGGCTAATCAATGGTGGAGCATGGGCTCCTAATTAGGCAAAAAATAAAATAAAAATTTCAAATTGGTGATTCTTGAACCCACAACCTCTCACAAAAAGAGTAGATGTCTATCCAACTGAGCCATAATCTATGGAGTTTTTGACTAAATAAGCCCGTCTTTATGTATCTGTATATTAGTTTGTTTTTTTTTTTTTTTTTTTTTATGGCAACAAAATAATGTAGCCTTGGACATGGTCGGGTTAACCCTATGGGACAATGATGTAGCCCTCAAAAAATTTTCAATTAGCCTTCGGAGGACGTGAATTTAAAATAAATAAATAAATGGTCAACAATCCAGTTTTTTTATTTTTTTTTAAAAACTACAACGTATTTTAGAATTCGCTAAAAAGTCAATGTCTATCTAAACATGGAATTTAATTTGAAGACTTTCCCACTCTGGTTCGCAAACCGAATGTGAATTTATGTTCCTATATATTCTTCTTCTTAGCAATTGCGCAAAAAATCACTACAACCATGCTACCTAAAGCACCACAAATTATTAATTCACTTTTCTCAACATGTCTTCTCCTCTCTGTTATGTTTTACCCGACAAAAGCACAAAATCCTCCTGCTCGTTCTTGTCCCGCAGCTTCTTATTACACTAAGGGTGTGTTTGGTTGCATCCATTCCATGGGAATAAGAATCCTATTCCCACTTGGAAAAGCATTAAGGGTGTTTGTTTAAGAGTTTACTGGTGGGTGAGAGATGCCAGCACGTGCCGCATATTCCCACCTTTGATGGGACTCGTACGCCTCGGCTCACCCAGGGAAAGCTTTTGGCGACCCTAAAATCTCTCGATTCTTCCCTCATCAGCCTCGCCTCTCTTCACATCAACTGAAAAAGTTTTTGCAAAAACATCAGGTATGTCTCTCGTCTTCTTCCCTCTCTATTTCTCGATCTCTACATGTTAAATCTCTCCACTGATCTCTCTACCGATCTCAGCTGGTGGTGTACTGGTGGTGTTGATGGAGGAGTTGAGAATCGAAGAGGAGCATAAGAGACTCACGAAGATCTCGTTCTCCTCGTCTCTGTGAAGGGCTGATCGAAGATCTCTTCTTCTCCATCGCATCAGAGGCTCGATCTCACCTCTTTCGAATATCTCTCATCTCTGCGATCTCCTCTCCTCCTCTGTGATCTCATCTCCCCGATCTCCTCTCCTCCTCTGTGACTCCATCGCATCAGAGACTCACGAATACCTCTGTGAGTTCATCTCTTTCAGTTCAATGAATTCCATTTTTTATTTTGTAATGTACAAGTATTTACCACAGATCTGATCATGGGTATGTTAGAAATTTCCAGTATGGAACATTGAACATGAACAACAGTACAGAAAATTTTGGTTAATTGTGTTTATGTGATCTTGGGTTTTGATTCTATGTTTTCATTTGTTTTGGAAGAAATACATTTGGTTTGATATTTACCTTGGCGAATAATGACTATGGTGTGTGATTTTGTTAGGAGGATTGGATTGCATGAAATTTTTGGGTTTTTTCTTTTGAACTGATTTTGGTGTTTTGTTTTTGTAGCTTTTATTTCTGGGCTTTCCAGTTCCTAGAGCAAAATTTGGGAGTTATTATTCTCTTCCTGATTTGAAGGAAAGGTAAATTTTGAACAAATTCATTGTTTTTTTTTTTTTTTACTGTGGGTTGGTTTGCTTTATCATTTCATATAATGATCACAATGGGTATTGGTTTCTCTTTATGGGGTTGAGATCCCTGGTCTTTTCTCTCATTTCATTGATTATGATCATTTCGTGCTTTTCCTCTTGGATTGGAAGAGTTTTTAATTTTTTTCATTGATTAAGAGAAATGGGTTTTTATGGAATTCCTTTATGGTTGAAGAAGTATGGCAATGATTGAATGTTTTGGTCTTATGGACTTGTATTGTATGCATTTTGAGTGGTTTTATTGCTCATTTTTGTTCAAGAAACCCCATAATTGAGATGATTCATTTTTTACAAATGAGGTAGTTCAATAGTTCCTGGTTTTCTTTATAGTCTGTGTGATGTATAGAAACCCGTAGGCAGATCAGTTCCGGGGGTTTTATGAAGCAAAGGTATTAAGAGAAGAAATTATATGAACTTGGCATTAATTTGTGGGTATGTTATGTAGACAAGAGTTCCCATCACTTGTGGAAAAGCAATAGTGATCACACTCTAGACTCACTCATTCAACAATCCCACTGCCTATATTTCTTCATTCTCATCAGTCAATCACAAAATTTAGATCAAGTTAGCATGCAAAATCATGTTTTAGTACTTGGTATGGGTTTCACTGGATGGGTTGTGTAAAATCATGTTGGGTTGTTGTATCATGGTCTAAACCATAAGACAATAGATACCATGCACCTATCGTCTAGTTGTGGCCAGTAGGTAGGTAAGTCTTGTTAATTACCCAACTATCCACAGATAAACCAGTGCCTTCAAATTACCAAAGAAATGGTTCCCAGCCACCATAACTAAGGGACAATAAGGAGCAAATGGTTATTGGAGATGTTGATCTAGCAATGATAAATCTCATTATTGTTGCTTTGGCTAGATTAGGCATTCAATGTATCATAAATCAGAATTTTTATAACTTCTGAAGTTGGTGTTAATTAGGCACATAATGGGATTTAGCTTTCCTGCTTCCAGCTTGTATTTGTGATCTAGTGTATGCCCCCTACCCCCTGCCACATATTACACATAAATCAATATGGATCCCCATGCTCTACATATGCTATGTTCTGTTTTATGCAGCTCCATGCATGCTCTACATAAATCAAATTTCGTTTTAGGCCTCATTTTGATTAAATCCCTTTGGGTCTTGTCATCTTAATTTTTAAATTTTCAAGAGATAGAAAACCTAAAATAATACTAGAAAGCCAAAAATTTGATAACAATTTTTTTTTAAATTTCCCAAAAGTGATCTTATTTTTTAGGATCAAATTTAAAAAAATGGTAGCGTAGACTTTGTTATCTGCATGGACTATGTCTCCACACTGTATATTAAATATATTAAAAATTCCGTGACATTGACACTGTTTATTGATGAATGTATGTATGTTTCATCATCATCTCTTACAGTGTTATACAATGCGAATTTTAATTGAGCGACGACGAAGGCTAGTTCAGATGTTTATGCTCTCCATAATGACGATGATCATGTATAGGAGAAGACACATTCCTAGAATGTTAATTGTCAACCGAGATGAAGAAAGACGTTCTATGTTGAAAAGAATGTATCGTGAGAGTGATCGTTTATGCCATGAACAACTTAGAATGAAGCGAAGCATATCCTTGAGGTTATGTTCTCGCTTACGTGGGTATGGGTTAAGAAATAGTCGTCATTTGGATGTTGAAGAGCAAGTAGCTTTGTTTCTCAACACTGTTGGACATGATAAGCGTAATCGAAGCTCGTGTTTCGGGTTCCTTCGCTCTGGCCACACTGTTAGTATTTACTTTCATCGTGTATTATCTTCGATACTAAGATTACACAACGATATTGTCAAACCTGCTACAGAAGCAAACTCCCCAGCTGATGGTGGGAGTCACCGTAGTTGGCATCATCATTTTCAGGTTAGATTGAAATTACTTTAGAAATTAAACTAGTAATATTATTTTACCAGTAATATTTAACTAGTTACATTTCATATAGGATGCTGTAGGTGCAATAGATGGCACTCATGTCAAAGCCACTGTCGCCGAAGCAGATCAAGCTAGATATCGTAACAGACTTAATTTCATTTCCCAAAATGTGCTTGTTGCTTGCACATTTGATATGAAGTTCACTTACGTGCTTGCTGGGTGGGAAGGGTCGGCTCATGATGGTCGACTCCTTCGAAGTGCCGTGAGTCGCAACGAGAGTCGTTTAACTGTGCCTAATGGTATGTTAATATAAAAGATTTTATCTAAGTTTATAATAATATAATAACTTAATACTAATATTGTATCATTTTTAAATGTATAGGTAAATATTATCTAGCTGATGTTGGATTCCCACTAGTACCAAAATTGTTGACACCGTATCGCGGTACACGATATCACCTTCACGATGTTGCTGGTCAACGCCCAACAAATGAAAAGGAATTATTCAATTTTCGCCACTCATCACTTCGAATGGTTGTCGAACGAACTATTGGTTTGTTGAAGAAGAGGTTTGCATATCTTAGGCACCATCCATATCATGATATTGATACCCAGGCAAAAGTGGTACTAGCATGTTCTGCGATTCATAACTTCCTTCGTGAAGGAGATCCTGATGACCATTGTAGCGATGACGAATCTGAAGAGAGTGAAGAAGAGGAAGAAGATGAAGATGAAGATGAAGATGAAGATGAAGATGAAGAAGAAGAATCTATTATTATTGCTAGGACACCTGAGTGGACAAACAATAGAAATCAAATGGCTATGAGGATGTGGGATGTTAGAAAAGACGAACCTTAAAATTATATTTGTATTTGTTCTTGATTAGAAGATATCAAATGTTGCTTTCTCTATGTGACTGTGGTCATACATGTTGTCTCCTAATAATATTTCTACTCTCAACTTAAATTACATTTGATATCACTGTTTTATATCACAGATTTCTATAATATGAATTGGTTACCTGTATTAAAAATGTTTTGTTTGGATGGATTGAAGATTGTATTTATTTATCACTGGCGTCCCTATTGATATTATAGCGTTTATAATCAATTGGGAGAGTACTGACACTGTTTCTGCATTAACTTCTTTTCCCATTCACAGAAAGAAAGAAAGAGAAAGAAATATCAGTCATTTCTCATTGAAAAAGCTGCAAGTAATGGTAAGCTTGCATTGCATTAGAGGAGATGACCAATGGGTGAGACTGAATTCTTCCATTTATAAACACTTATAGGCTGATTTCATTCTCTGCTATCAGGAGGAGCACTGTTGAAACTTGGAAGTACCTGTAAGGTGAGAAAATAAGGTTATATGTAGCAGGACTGTATTCGACAAGAATTACCTACATCCCTTCATTATTATGAATGGTGAAAACTTTCAAAGATTTTACAACACCACAAAAAAAAGAAACAAAGTAAAGGACAACAGAGGAGTGGCTTATGTGATAACATTAACATTAACATTAACATCCCTATTTATGTTGTACTTCAAGCAGTACACTACTACTTCTTCCACATATGGTTGAGGTGCAAACAGGTCTGGTTTTAACTTTCAAGGGATGTTTTTGCACATGGTGGTCTAATAGAACCATGAACTAGGGTCCCTTGAATAGAACATACCAACCAGTTGTCCACTCACTATTTATGTCTTTTGGATTTGAAATTTACCATTCATCTGTGCCTATTGATATTATAGCGTTTATAATCAATTGGGAGAGTACTGACACTGTTTCTGCATTAACTTCTTTTCCAATTCATGTTGCATTCGAAGATTTTTATTTATTTATTCTTGTTTGTTATTTATTTCTGTTTTGAATTTGGGGTCACTTGATGATACGTACATTTGAATCGCAGTGTTGGATTTTTTTTTAAAGTGATAAACATAAAATTTTTCCTGCTTATTCAAGTATTTGAAATGTTGGTAGTTTGAAAATTTTCCATCCATGAAGGCCGCAGCAGGCTTTGAGGTTACAGTTCAAATCAAATTATGAATGCACACAAATAATGTTTTTCTGAAATGAACTGTGGTTACTGCATTTATGCTCTGATTCAGCTTTGGAATTCAATCCTTTTCATTATGCAGTATCCCATACAAAGTCAGTTTGATTAGAGATTATGTCCATCACAAATGTTATCTGGGCTAGTATGTGCTTATAAGCATATCTGGGTAATGAAAAACTCTTTCCTTGAACTTCTGTTTTCTGCCGTGGCTTATTCATTTCAGACACCCTCATATTACTCTCTGTCAATGCACCCCCACTCAAGTATTTTCCCTACTCTGTCCTACCATGTTTCCATAAACATCAGTCTGTAGATAGCTACAGAGCACAGCACAGCACAGAGTTGAGCAGCCACACTGACACTGCAGATGCACTGCAAAGCAGTAGAAGCATTGCAGTGGAGCGCACAACAGGTTTGGGTTGGGAACAAGTATACTTTCATATGGACTGCTTGGATGTGGTGCAAGTGTCATCTTAATTGGTCTCGTTCTTTGTTTAATTATACCTGAATTTGAAGATTTATTATGTCCTTCACTAGAGACTTATGTTCATTTGGCAGTTTTATTCACTAAAACATTTGCAAGTGTCATCTTAATTGGCGAAATAAAAAGTTAACAAACATTTGGCAGTTACTAAAACATGTTCCTTCACTAGATACTTATGTTCATTTGGTAATTGATATCTATTAGTATATGTTTCACTTGCTTTTGATAATTGATAAGTTATCTTTGTAGGTATGGCATCCAAATTACAATGGAGTGATTCGATGGATTTGGTTTTGATTAGAACATTGGTGGATGAGAGTAATACCGGAGGAAAAAAAGTGGATAATGGGTGGAAGTCCAGCGCACTAGAGTGCGTGGTGGAAGAAATTAAGAAATCTCACAATATGGTAATTACCCACGATCATGTCCGGTCGAGGCTGAAGACCTTCAAGAAGCAATATTTGGCAGTCCGAGAAGTTCACAAGCAAAGTGGGTTTGGATTCGACTATAGTAGCGGACTCATCACTGCAGACATCGAAGTGTGGGAAGACTATGTTGCGGTAAGCTTTCTTAAGCATGGTTCAATATGGTTCAAGGACAGCGGGAAACTTCTGATAATGTAATCCGAGGTTCTTAGTCCTCTTCAGGTACCTCATGACCCGTTCAATTGCATGCCAATGCTCTATACTAGGTCTACTTGTAAATCTGCATAGTAATCCAACAGCGTAAGCTATGTCGGGTCTAGTGCAATCGGTAGCATATCTAAGACTACCAATGATGCTCGCATACTCAGATTGTTTAACACCGTCACCGGTATTCTTGAACAACTTTACACTAGAGTCATAAGGAATACATGCAGGTTTACATTCAGAGTAATTATATTTATTTAGGATCTTCTCGATATAGTGTGATTGATCCAAAGAAATTCCCTTTTCAGACCTAGTAATCTTGATACCAAGGATTACACTCGCTTCTCCAAGGTCTTTCATATCAAAGTTTGCACACAATAAAGCTTTCACTTTATTCACGGCATGGATATTAGAACCAAAGATAAGTAAGTCATCCACATACAGACATATTATAGTGCAAATGCCATTTTCAGCTTTATAGTAAATGCATTTGTCACTTTCGTTTACTTTAAATTCATGTGCGATGACAAGGTTATCAAATTTTTCATGCCATTGTTTTGGAGCTTGTTTCAAACCGTAAAGTGACTTATCTAGTTTGCAAACTTTATGTTCTTGTCCTGGAATAACAAAACCTTCAGGTTGGTCCATGTAAATTTATTTTTCCAAATCGCCATTAAGAAACGCAGTCTTAACGTCCATTTGGTGCAAAACTAGGTTATGTATTGCAGCAAAAGAAATTAACACTCGAATAGATGTAATTCTGGTTACAGGAGAATATGTGTCAAAGAAATCAACATTTCTCTCTGTCTATACCTTTTGGCTACGAGACGAGCCTTGAACTTGTCAACATTCCCATCGGGTTTCAATTTCTTCTTAAATACCCATTTACATCCTATTGTCTTACAACCAGGTGGCAAATCAACTAAGTGTCAGGTTCTGTTAGACTCAAGAGAATACATTTCATCATCGATAGCCTCTTCCCAAAAATTGGCATCTATAGAGGATAGAGCCTCTTGAAAACTAAGGGATCCTCTTCGACTGAAAAGACATAGTAATCGGGGCCAAAGTTTTTAGAAGTTCGTTTTCGTTTACTTCTTCTTGGCTCAGATTCTGTGGCTTTATCAGTTTCATTAACTCTGATCAAGGGTACGTTATTTGAGGATGTACCCCCACTATTCCTTGAAACAAAAAGAAATTTATCTTCATAAAAGTCAACGTCATTTGATTCTATAATAACTTGATCTTTAATATTATAGAATCTATAAGCTTTGCTGTTCATGGCATATTCTATGAATACACATTCATATGCCCTACTAGCAAGCTTGTTCCTTTTAGGATCAGAAATTCTAACATAAGCTAAACAACCCCAAGTTTTCAAATAAGACAGGTTTGGTTGTCTATTTTTCAGAATCTCATATGGGGATGTTTTACTTTTCGATTTGAGGACTCTATTTAGCACATAACAGACTGTCAAGATGATTTCTCCCCACCAGTGCGATGCAGCACCGGAGTTAAGCATTATGGCAACTACTAACTCGGTAAGAGTTCTATTTTTCCTTTCAGCTTTGCCATTCATCTCAGGAGAATATGGTGCAGTTGTTTCATGAATAATTCCTTGAGAATTATAGAACTCTACGAAAGTACTGCTATCATATTCAGTGCCTCTATCACTCCTAAGTCTCTTAATCTTTCTATTATATTGATTTTCAACTTCAGTAAAAAATAATTTAAATCACTTTTATTTTTCATTAAATAAACAAAAGTATAATCAGAACAGTCATCAATAAACGTAATAAAATAACGTTTTCCATTTCTAGTCAAGATACCATCAAGTTCACATATATCTGAGTGTATCAAATCTAAAGGTTCATATTCTCTAACTACAGATTTATGTGGTGTTTTGGTTATCTTAGATTGACTACAATAGTTGCACTTTTCAAAGTCATTTAAGGACAATTTTGGAATTAGTCCTAAGTTACTCATGTTTTTAATAATACGTTTATTAACATGACAAAGTCTAGCATGCCAGATATTAAAAGTGCACAACATGTAAGCAGAACTAGAAATTTTATTCACTTCAACATTTAACTTAAACATTCCATCAGTAGCATACCCTTTCCCCACAAATACATTATTCTTTGTGATGGTATATAAATCAGCCCCTATAATTTCAGTAAACTCAGCCTTGTTCAGAAGAAAACCAGATACTAGATTCTTTCTCATCTCTGGAGTATGCAAGACGTCTTTCAGGATAACTGTCTTTCCAGAGGTAAACTTCAGTTCTACTGTTCCAGTTCCAGCAACTATAGTGGAGTGGGAATCACCCAACAACACTTTTTTGTCCTCAGCTTCAGAATAGGACTTGAACATTTCTCGATCATAGCAGACGTACATGTCGAGAAGCACTAGTGTCGACCCACCATCCCTCGGATCCACCAACAAAATTGATTTCAGAGATCATGGCAATAAGTTGGTCTTCGGTTAGGTTCGCCTGAGGTGCAGGGCGAGATCCATTCCGGTAGTTCCTGGCCATATGCCCTGGCCTACCACAGGTGTAGCAAAGGAACTGTGCTGAATCATTCTTGGAGGGATGTTTCTGTCCATTCTGATTTCGCGGAGGATTCTGATTCTGATGGTTGCGGTTCTGATTGTTTCGGTTCTGCTGGTTCCGATTTTGATGGTTCCGGTTTTTATTGTTATTCTGATTTTTCATTGTCTTTCCATTGGGTTTCAGAGAAACAGGGGTAGACTTCTTATGGTTTGAAATAATCAAAACTTCCTCTTTCTGATCTTGTTTCCTGGCTTCCTCCTCAATACGAAGTCGGGTTATCAGGCTTTCTAGGGAAAACTCTTTAGTTTTATGCCTAAGGACATTCTTAAAATCTTTCCAGCTAGGGGGCAATTTGTCTATCACAACAGCTACTTGAAATTGCTCATCTAAAGTCATTCCCTCAGATATAATTTCATGAGCAATCTTTTGAAGCTCGTGTGATTGGGTTTCCACAGACTTATCATCAGTCATTTGAAATTTCAGATAGCGATTGACAGCATATTTCTTTGTGTCAGCCTCCTCAGTGTCATATTTCTTTCTAAGGGCTTTTCAAATATCGTTTGCAGTTTGTTCAGAACAGTAATAATCATAAAGATCACCAGACAAACCATTAAGGATAAAATTTTTACATAAAAATCATTTTCAATCCAACGGTCTAATTCTTTAGTTTGGGTTTCAGTAGGTTCAGCAGGCATTATTGGTTTTTCAGTATCACAAACATATGCAACCTTTTGTGTTGTTAGAAAAAACAGCATCTTTTGTCTCCATCTTTTAAAGTGTTGGCCCTCAAAACGAAAGGGTCTATTAAGATCTTTTGCAGCAATTTCAGTAATTGAATTCATGGCAGACATAGAAACTCATCTTAAAATTGTTGAAAAATATGCTGTAAATTCGAAATAAAAGAAGGAACGATGATACCAATTTTGCTTGGGTTGAGTCGTGGACTAGGTCGCTCTCTTTAAGACGTTTCGCGGCTCTGCCCAAAATTGTGCAAGCAGTTTCGTAGCCCCGCCGTCCCCAGGATAAAACAGCCCAGAATCTTCTTTGTCTCGTTCAAAAATTGCACAATAGATGAACTGTATACAAATCACCCTTAATCTCCTTATTTGCTCGGAATCACCAATACCATTGAAAGAAATCAGCAAGAAGCAGAAACGAAAACTGATTGTAAACAAGAAAGAAGACTGTTTGCAAAAACTTTTCTAACTTCGAATACTCTGGAAGAACACTATGTTTCTGATTTCGAAAGAACACTCTGTTTCTTTTGTTTTTCTCTGTATATAAAACTCTAAAACTAGATGGTATTTATAGATAGAAAACGTGCAATCGAAAAACGAAATATAGACTAGGTTCATTGGCAAGATCAAATCGTGGAGAAGATATGGCGGCGGGATTTATGCCAGAAATTGCGTTTTAGACTCAGTCCTCTTCAGAAATTTATTTTTCGTTTAAATAAAAAAATGTTTTGCTCTCTAAATGACCCAACCCAACTGGACGGGGGGCGGCGGCGGGCGCGAGAGTCTATCTCTCCCCTCCTCATAAAAGAGTGGTACTCTCAAGGGGTCCAAAACCAAATCCTAACTATCTTCTCATATACTCTACCTCAAAGAGATATATAGTAGATAGGAGACTATAAAATAGAGAATGATTCAAAGATCAAAATAGAAGAAAGAGGTCCAAATTCAAAACTAGATAAACACACATTTGTCTTTATTTTTTAAAAAGCCAAATTTGCAACAAGTGAAGATGGAGAGTAAGTGAAGAGGAAAGATTTGAGTTTCACTAATAAACAGCGATAGAAGAAGTTCAGAAGTGATGTTGCCATTTGGAGATGGATGACACTTGCTTCATTGCTGGAAGTAAAAGTAGGGACCACTACTGTGGTGAAATTTTGTCAATGATAGAGATTGAAAGAGAGATCAGACCGAGGAGGGAAATGGGGTTGCTTTTTTCGTTTTTTTCTTTTGTTGAATAATTTCGTTTTTTCTTTTGTTGAATAAAGCTTTAGCCGTCAGATTCTTTATTTGACGGCTCCAATTACTGATAAAACACTTTGTATTTATTAAGAGTAAGGCTAAATGGCGAGGAGATGAGCGAGGAAACCAGCGAGGGGAGTGAGGTGGAGGGAAGGGAACCATTCACTTTCTTCGAAACGTGTGAGTTGAATTTTTTTGCACGTATTTCAAAGAGAGTGAATGGTTCCCTCCCTCCACCTCACTTCCCTCGCTGGTTTTCTCGCTCATTTCCTCAGACATTTAGAATTCTCCATTTATTAATGTAAGCCTCTGAAACCATACCATTCATTTATCTTCTTCTTCATCCCTTCGTCTACTGATCAACTACTCATCCATCACTTTTCACCCTAGCCATGTCAGCTAAACCTTCACAAACCCTTTATTCATTCCTCTTTACATGTCTTCTCTTCTTTATTCTCATCATCACCGCTAATGCCCAAGATTCTGTGATGCATGTATGCAACACTACTTCTAATTACACTCGAGGAAGCCCATACCAATCCAATCTAAACCACACCCTCACTTCTCTAGCTTCAAACATAACTCCTAATGGGTTCTACACCACAATTTCTGGGGCTGGACCGAACCAAGTTTATGGACTACTTCGATGTAGAGGTGATGTTTCTTATGAAGTTTGTCGAATCTGTGCCAATACCTCCACTATGGAGATCCTCCAACAATGCCCAAATAATAAGGAAGCTGTGATATTTTATGACTATTGCATGTTACGCTATGCTGATCATCCGTTCTTCTCCACGCCAAGTACTGAAATAGTAGTCCATCTTCGTAACGTACAAAACACAACGAGTCCGGTGTTGTTTAACAGGGTGTTGGGAAATTTGATGAGTAATCTATCTTCTAAAGCAGCCTCTGATCCTTCAAAATTCGCAACAGGGAGAGCTGCCTTAGGTGACCGTGGCAATTTGTATGGTTTAGTGCAGTGCAATAGGGACTTGTCTGAGACTGATTGTCTAAGGTGCTTACAAGCTATGTACGAATTTCGAACAAATACAACGCGTTTTCAAAGAAGTATAGGAGTTCAGATTTGGTCGACAAGTTGTAACATAAGATATGAGAATTATCTGTTCTATGAATCATCAACGGACGCACCTTCTCCATCGCCATCTGGAAGGACTAACAACACATCAAGCAACCATGGAGGTATGTGTTTTTGTTTGTTCGTTTTTCAGATAAGAGAAGAAAATAAGAAACCTTGTCTAGTTGGATTGCTATCTTTTTATCTCATCACCGGCCCTTTAGTCATTCATTTACTCATATTTCAAAACATTGATAATATATATATATATATATATATTTTTTTTTTTTTTAAGCGAGCAGGGGTTTTGACGATCCCAAACCTTAACAAATTTGTTTTTTTTATAAAGCTTCGGATGATTTTCAATATCATCTAACTTTGAAAGAGATTGTAGCTAAGTTTGAATTGCTTCCAAAATTAAATCACATTTTTCCTGACAGCAACATATAATGTTGTCAGCTTGTACAGCAAATCTCACTGTGAGACAAAGACATCACTACATCTTTGAATGAGACAAGGACCTGCCTGACTCACATTTTTTTTTTAATCAGACTAGTTATCTAGATAATCAGACAATGAGCTCCCTCCCTCGTTCCCTAGAATTTCTGATTCTTATGTGTGCCAAACGAGTCCTTTTAGGGTTTCAGAGAAGGAGGAGCGAGGATACAACCATTTTCTTCGAAATAAGCGTCAGTGCGCATCTCGAGGGGAATGGGTCTGCCTTGCTCCTTCCTTCGACCCCTAGAATTTCCGGTGCCAAATTCATGAATCTACTATTCATTTGGTTTGACTTCTTCATTGTTTTGAGAATTTTATATCAATCTTTGAATGAGACAAGGAGCTATCTGACTCAAATTTTCTTTTGATCAGACTAGTCAGAATAGGTTATCTAGATGATCAGATATTCTTATGTGCACCTAAATTCATAAATGTACTATTCATTTGTTTGACTTCTTTTCATTGTTTTGAGAATTTTATATCATGTTAATTTATATATACACCATGTTGTGTACCCACTTCTAGTGCTTTGTTTTCTTTTCCATTCTTTATTCAAAACTTTAGACTTCATGTTATATTGTTTTCTAGCACATCTTAACTGCTTTATAGAATGTAGAAAGTGCTTTTCAATATAGAATATAGAAAGTACATATTGATCCACCACGCTTGCATTAATAATTATGATGTATATTTGTATTTTTTAATGAAAACCCACTATAACTTTTATTATATTTTTTAAAAATTTTGTCGTGGACCTTATTTATTTATTAATTTATGCCTAAATGCTATATAATTGACCCTATAGAGTTAACCAAACCAGGCCCAAAGGATACAACATTGTTGCCATTTAACATTTAATCGATCCAAACATTCACCAACTTTTTCAAATAAGACTAAATTTCAATAAACTTTTTTTTAATAATTTTGTGGTAAAAGCAAATATGAATGTCATTGTTATAGTAGTAACTCTGGCTTCGGTACTAGTAGTACATAAGATAAGAGATGCATTGAGACAAGTTTTGTACACTAATGAGCTTTCCACTTGGTGCAGGAAAAAAGAGCAATACCAAAAAAGTTATTATTATCGTGGTTTCAGTTGTTCTCGCATCACTGTTATTATTTTCCTTATGCATTTGTTGTTTATGGATGAAGATCATCAAAAGAAGAGACGGTAAATATCTCGGTTCAAACAATACTACCTAATTTTTACCAATATCATTGATGTGAATAAAATAAATTAGTATTTCAGATTATTTGGATTGCAATAATTAAAATTATTTGTCTACATCTTCCCAATTTTCATGCTTTTATCATACTGAACTTATTTGGTTTAGAACCTTTTTTTTTGTTTACTTAATTTTGTTTTAGTTAGCTTTTATGAAGTTTTTACTGTTTCTACCAGATGTTGAAGAAGATGCTGTCAAAAGCACAGGATCTGAGATTGAAGGCACAGAATCACTTATATTTGATCTAGCTACTCTTAAACTAGCTACAAGTAACTTCTCTGAGAAATTCAAACTTGGGGAAGGAGGCTTTGGGATCGTTTACAAGGTAATAAACAATTTTAGTACCCTTTAGTTATTCCATTACCACCCTTGTAGTTGATTTTATAAATGTTGGCATTGGTAGTAAAATTGGCATTAAAGTATGTAATCTGATGTCAATTGAAGATTATTAGCATGACATACAGAAACTATGACTGTTTGATGATTAGTCCCATTGCGTTCATTTGTAATCTTGCATTGAAAATGTGTGCATTCATTAAAGCTTTAAATTCTTTTGTAGGGTGAGCTATCTGATGGGAAAGAAATCGCAGTCAAAAGACTTGATCGATATTCTGGGCAAGGGTTAGAAGAGCTGAAAACAGAGGTGGTTTTAGTTGCTAAACTTATGCACAGAAATCTCGTAAGGTTGTTGGGTTTCTGCATAGATGAAGCAGAAAAGTTACTTGTCTATGAATACCTTCCAAATGGAAGCTTAGACAAAATGTTGTTTGGTATTATCCATTTCTTTCATGTTTATTTCTATTTTTTTTTTAGCAATGATATATATAGTTCACTTAAAAATCAAGAAATGTCCGACTTAACTCGTGCCTCGATGACTTAATTATACTTTTGTAGTAATTCAAGCATGTGACAGTGTCATATTATTGATCTTGAGGTTAATTTTGGTAATGCAGATCAGGACAAGTGTTCGCTGTTGGACTGGGACAAACGGTTTAATATCATCATTGGGATTGCTCGAGGATTATTATATCTTCATCAAGATTCTCAAATAAGAATCGTACATCGAGATCTAAAAGCCAGCAACATTCTATTAGATGAGGATATGAATGCTAAAATCTCAGACTTTGGATTGGCAAGGCTTTTCTGTGAGAGTCAGGCTGAAGAAAATACAAATCGAATCGCTGGTACCTAGTAAGTTGAATACTACAACTTGCCCTTTTCCATAGGCCTACTGCCTAGCTTGTTTCAGTTACTACTTTTTTCAATTATATTTTAGACTCTGTTCAGTATGGTCTTTCGGATATAGTGGCAATGCAATGTGTTATCAACTACGATAGAGATTTACGATAACTCGAAGGTTCACTACATACAGAACTTTCATAATCCAAGAGCTACATTTTTTTTTAATCGTGAACCCTCTTCAATTATTTGATACATGCCCGAAGGCTACAATACATACTATTCCTGTATGTTTTATGTGTGTCTAGGCTTGTAACCTTCCCATGGATGTTTGTGTTTTGTTTTCCTTGTAGATCGATGACCTCTATCGCTGTAGATTTGTTCATTAATAAATCTCCTTTGATTTTCCAATAAAATGTGAGGGCATGAGAAGTGGACACCAAGCACCAGTTGCCAATTGAAACAGGAACTACACCAAAATGAAAATCACACAGAAACAAAAACTAATCCTAAATTTTAATTTGTTGCAGTGGATATATGGCACCAGAATACACAATACAAGGGCAATATTCAACCAAATCAGATGTCTTTAGCTTTGGAGTTCTAGTATTAGAGATTGTATCTGGTCGGAAAAATTCTAGCTTTTCTGATTCAACAAATCTTCCAACCTTTGTAAGTTCTCAGAGAGTTTTTTTTTCTTTATTTGCAACTTTGTAATTTATTTGGGAGATACCAATTTATGATTGATTCTTGGAACAGGCATGGCATCTCTGGAACAATGGAGCAGCATTAGAGATCGTGGATCCAATGTTAGGCAAGCAATGGATACCCAGCGAAATTATGAAATGCGTACAGTTAGGATTGTTGTGTGTTCAACAAGACGCAGTTGATAGACCCAGCATGGCTGAGATCTTTCTCTGGCTCAATAGTAACAGTGTTACATATCCAGTTCCAGCTCAACCAGCTTATTTTGTGGAGGGAATAACAACAGATTCAGATTTTGCCAAAGAAAACACCTGGTTCAGTGAGTCGGAAAAATCTTATATGAAATCGCCACAGCAATCTGTGAATGATGTCACAGTTACTGATATACATCCTCGATAGGGACGAGTGGGGTTTGGACCATATGTATGTGTAGTGCATCTGTTATCAGTCCTGTTTCCTTTCAGCTTTGGTTGTATATATGTTGTGATAGAAATGTTGAACTCCTTTAATTTTCATCACAAAAAAATAAAAACAGGGGAACTACCAATTCTTTTGAGAGATGGTTTTTGTTTCCGATGATAAAACTTCAGAGAAAACAGTAAAAAAAAAAAAAAAAGGGAGAGGAAAGAAACACTATGGGTACTCTCACTCATTTTCTGTGTGGAAACTTTCACTTTCTATCTCCTTTGTGTATTATCCAACTCAAAGATCTCTCTGAGGACTATTGGGGCATCAAATTGCAGTGTAATGCTCAATGGGCGTCTGTACCCTTGCAAATGAAGTTTGAACCACATTCCATCTGTATCATCCAACTCAACATACTAGGGATCTCTCTTTGTATTTGTATTTTAATGTTCTTTCATGAATGAAACATTTATTTATGTTTGGGAGTTAACAGCTCTATCGCAGAATTAACTGATGTTAAAGAGCACTTCTACATGGCGAGGAAAGCAGCGAGGAAACGAGCGAGGGGAGGGAGGTGGCGGGGTGGGGACCGTCCACCTCCCTCGGGATGCATGCGCCAAAAAGGACAGCACACATCCCGAGGGAGGTGGACAGTCCCCACCCCGCCACCTCCCTCCCCTCGCTCGTTTCCTCGCCCACTTCCTCGACATTTAGAAGTTCTGGATGTTAAAATAAAACAAATCCAAATACGTATTCCTTAGTCAAGGTTCCTGCAGTGTTCTTAAAAGTGTCTCTCTTATTGTCAAACTTTGGGAAAATAGGCATTTAGTAGGTATGATGGTTTGATCATCTTTTACAAAGCTTTGTTTAAACATAATAATCAATGTGTCTATGACAAATCAGCATTGTATTGCACTTAGTCAATAAATAAACAAAGGGAAAATATTGATTCTAAGGACTCACATGCTAGCTTTTATTTATAGTCAAAAGGGTTGGTGTGCAACTTGATCTAAGTATACATAGTAACAATATTATTCACAATTTAAACACTATTATATAAACTTTAGTGACATTTTCTCCTTAATTGATGTGAGACTGTTCAAGCCAATACTATTCAACAAACAGAATTTAAAAATTTTAATACGACTCGTCACCTGTGTAAAGGTTTAAAGTTGAATGCCAATTGAAATTTTAAAGCTTCGCATAGGATTAATGATGGAAAGAGAGAACTCTAACACACAGAGCAAAAATATACAAATTAAATGTATTTGACACGAAAACTAAAATTTGGGTCTTGAATCAGTGTCACTGAATTACTAACGCTATTTATATTTTTATTTCTGAATTACTAACACTATTTATATATTTATTTTTAAATTTTAAACCATGGTGCATAACTACCTAACCGTCAAAAAAGATGTATAAGAAAAAAAACACAAAAAAAAATCCCATGTTCACTAAGCGTGTGTATGGTTGCATGGATTTTGATGATGAGGGGATCTTCATATTTTGTGCTAATTTGAGGTATCACTCCACATCCACAATGAACATGAGAATCACATGCTTTGGGAGACTAATGAGTGAAATTTTCATGTTCATGAGACTTTCATTTTCACTATTAATCACAAAATCAAATAGTGAATATGGGGTGATATATCAATTTAGCTTAAAATATAATGATGTTATTATTAATTTTACATAAGATTTCATCCCACCAAATAAACCCTAAATGTTTATAATCATTGATAATATTTCAGACGAACCCTTGATCACTGTCACCTTCTCTTCTCTGTACGTCTTTTTCATGTTCTCACTGACTCATCCATCACCTTCTCTCCTCTGCAACCATGCCACCTAAATCATCATCACAAACAACAGGAATTCTAGAGCTTCTCCTAACATGTCTTCTCTTCTCTCTTCTACTTTCCTCCACAAACTCACAAAATCTTCTATGGCCTCTTTGCGCCCCTGATTCCAATTACACTCAAGGAAGCCAATACCAAACCAACCTCAACCTCACCCTCACCACTCTATCTTCAAACATCACTTCTAGTGGCTTCTCCACCACAACTATAGGCACAAGCCCAAACACCGTCTACGGCCTACTTCAATGCAGAGGAGACATTTCAGACAAAGATTGTCGAATTTGCGCAAACATTTCAGCTTTAGAGATCACCAAACAATGCCCAAGTGCAAAGGAAGCTGGGATTTTTTATGACAAGTGCATGTTACACTATGCTGGTTTCCCATTTTTCAACTCACAACAACTTTTGAGGATATTTAGTTCTCCAAGCCCACAAAACACAACCAACCCAAGATTGTTTAGTGGGCAATTAGTCAGTTTGATGAACAATCTTACTTCAAAAGCAGCTTCAGACGGATCAAAATTCTCCACGGGAAGTGCTCCCTTTAATGGGTCTGTGAACATATATGGATTGGCCCAGTGCACCCAAGACTTGTCTCCGAATAATTGTTTGGGGTGCTTGCAGAACCTGATTGGGATTATTTCAAATTGCTGTAGTAGAAGCATAGGTGCTGTGATTCTGTCACTGAATTGTGGAATCAGATATGAACCATATCTTTTTTTTGAAGAATCAAAGGTGGATCCTACAAGAACGAATCCCACTTCCAGCAACCCACAAGGTAAAGTTCCTTTTCATCCCTTTCTGTTCTTATCTAATTGTGATCTCATGTGATAGTAATCTTACCTATTAATGATGCGTATGGGAGATATGTAACATCGTAAGTTTCAATGCAAGTCACCTTTCCATAAAGTAAGTGCTAGATATCTCAATGTGCGTGCTATCAATGGATGTAACGAACCCTTCTAACTGGCGAGGAAACGAGAGAGGGAGGGGGGGTGATGTAACGAATCCCACTTCGCGCATCTCTCAAGGGGGATGGATGGAGGGTTGCAGCCTCCTCCCTCGCTTGTTTCCTCGCCAGTTAGAATTTCCGGGATGTAACTGAGGCAGTACTCTAGAAGTAGATATTTCATCATTACATATAGTAGGACCGCTGTGCGTCATAAGTACTTTGTTGTAGGGTGTTTTTTATTTTCACCTCATCTTTTACCAATATCACCAAGTTACGAATAATATCACATATTTAGGTTTGGGTTTGTGTTTTCTAAAATCATTCAAACGAAATTAAAGATTTCCCTTTTCACCTAACCCTACCATCAAAAAAAAAAAGTGCTAGTCATTTAGATGATAAGATAAAAACCAGGGTAGTCATTTTCGGACATGTACTCTCCTTGTGAGAGATTACAAGTTTGACAAATTAGGATTTTGTGAGTTTTCGACTGATTATTAGGAGCACATGCACCACCGTAAACCCTATGGGGACAATTATGGAGCCTTCGAATGTGGATGAAAAAATAATAAATAAAAAGGGTCAATGAGGACAGGCCTAACACTACACCAAATTGACATTTTTGTAACAACTCCAAACAATATCAATTTTCAAGGGTAACAGTCCACCAAATAATATTAAGTCAAAATTAAATTTAGTCAAAAAAATGAAAAATAATTTCAAAAAAAATTGATACAATAAATTAGATCACCATGAATAGTATCATCTGTAGCACTATACTCTTCATGGTGATACAATTATTGTATCACTTTGTTTGTGAAAATGTGTAAAATTGTTTGGTGGACTGTTACGGCTCAAAAGTGATATTGTTTGGGGTTGTTACAAAAATGTCAATTTGGTGTAGAGTAATAATTTCGACAATAACGAATTAACAAGTTAGTCACTTCGACAAGACGATAATTTTTAACAAAATCATATCATACAATACGTGCATATCAATCACAAACCAAGTAAAAAATAATCACAAGAATCTCACAAAGAAGGGTGAGAGGAATACTAGTTAAAATTTAAAAGACAATGAAGCATAGTCATGAGGCTGCCCACGTTCCGTATTTTAAATTATTGGGGTGTTTGATTTATTGGAGGTTTTTTAGTTATAGGACTTACTTTGAGGTGTTTTTATTAAAAAAAAACTAGTTAAAAAATAATATAAATTAAAAATGCCTTTTTTTTTTGGGATGATTCTAGTAAAACACACGGTAAAAAAAAGAACACATTCTTATCTACTTATATGAACACATCCACTTACATCTCGAGCTCATGTAATTAATGATATACAAAGGAGTCATATTTTGGTGACTAGGGGTAGCCGTGGCAAAATTTGACCAAAACTTGGATCAGACATGAAATTGACCCACTATAAAAGGGTTTGGGTTTATGGCTTAGCATGTTTCATGTCATGTCGGGTTAACATGTCAACCCGTTTCTCTAATGAAACTGGCAGCGCGTGGGTCAGCCAGTTTGGCGTGCATCAAACCGGTTTGGTTGAGTAACATGATTAGGAAATGGGAGAAAAATTGTTTTTAGTGGTTTATTGGTCGATAAGTTTAGAATCGGTCTTACAGTAAAATTTCCTTTTTTTCCCTGTGCTAAATGCTTATAAAGTATTGGACTCGTGCAGGAAATAAGCGAAATACGAGAAATATAGTCCTTATAGCGATTTCAGTCATTGTTGCATCCGCCATCTGCATATACATTTTATGGAGGAAGATCACGAAAAAAAGAGTTGGTAATTTTTTCTTCCAGTTTATTTGTTTATAATTCGTATCAAATTGCAAACTATGTAATCAATGCTTTTGTGTTTTGTTGAAAGAGGTATGCATAGGGGTGGGCACGGTCAGGATTGATTCCAATTTTGGAGGAACCTAACTCGAACCATTTAAAATTAACGGATCCGGTCCGGTCCGAATCCCTTCATTTTGAACATTGAAATCAAACCTAACTTGAACCGTTTGGAATGGTCCGGTTCCTACGGTTCCAAGATAAATGTTTAAGGGAGGATTTCTATAATACCGAGAACAATAAGAAACCTTACTATATTCTAGAAACTGATAATGTCAATTTGACATCCTAGACTGCAGCGAAAAATATTTTGCAAAGAACATGCAGATTACTACTCCACCTTTGTCAAACTACAGGTTGGTCACAACTCACTACCACTTCAAATCAGATAATGAATCAGGTGGTTCTAGAATCAAAATAAAGACTCTCGGGTATTGACAACTACAGCAATGGTCGACATCCCTCAGAGATGCTTTAAAAATAAATAAGGGCATGCTACCTTTTTCTTTTCCTCAATGAGCTTCCTACTCTCTGTTTCATTCATAGCCTCACGCTTCTCCAGTTCCTTACTACGCAACTCAAGCTCTTTCCTTTGATCAACCAAATCTGATTTAAGTTTTTCATGCTCATTAAATATCTTCTTGAAGTGTTCCTGTTTTATCTCTGAAAAAAGAAAGGCGAGAACAAAGTTATAAAAATATATATATGAAATTATATGGAATCATTATGAAAACAAGTATAATTGACAATGCATATTATAAACTAATCTACATCAGACATACCTTCATTATATGACTGGTGCAGTTTATCATTCTTATCCATCAAGCTTCTGAGAGACATATTGGTCTCATTGTATTTGCACTCAATTTCTTTGATATGTTTGTTCTTCACTTCGATGACATTTGAGAGATTCGATACCAGCTTGGATGTTTTGCGCTCTTCTTCAGCAACAATTTCTGCATTGGTTTTCAAATCGCCATTTTTACTCAGATGTTCAGAGATAATGCCTCCCGCCTTGTAGTCATCTTCCCGTGCCACCCAGCCATAAAGGTTAGGCCCTAGTTGGCTCCAGCTTCTCCAATCTATCTTCCCCTGATGTTTAGCTTCAAAGTGTTTCTCAAATGACATCACATTGTGGAATCCAGGCCAGTCTTTCTTAAACTCCACTATCGCATTTCCAGAGTGCCCCCTGTAATTCCACAATGGATGAACCCTAACCGGATTAAACCCTTGCCTAGTCAACTGATCTCTGAGCTTTGAGCCACTCTCTCCCACAAATCTTCCACCCTTCCTTTCGGTAGGAAGATTAACAACAATACCCACCCAGGGATATACAAAAACCTCAACATGGCCATGGTCTCTCTCTGCACGGCTACAGAGGATACGGGTGCTCTGTTTGAGAAGGATGCAGGTGCGGAGGATGTGGGAGAAGGATGCAGCAGGTGCGGAGGAGGCGGCCTGCGGGCTGCGAGTGCTTTGTTTGTTTCTCATTATCTCTTCTCTTCTTTACTTCCATTCCATATTTAGGTTTTTAGAGTGTAAATGTGATTTGAAACGGGTCCAACTCGGACCGTTTCTTTTTAAATAATAGGAACCGAGACCGGACCGTTTTATAATGGACCTGGACCGATCCGAATCAGTTTATAATGGACCCGGACCGATCCGAACCGTATCTACAAACACAAAATTAAAATCCGGACCGTTTAGAGCAAAACGGTTCAATTCGGTTTGAACCCGCGGATCCTCAACCCGTTTGCCCACCCCTAGGTATGTGTATGATTTGTATAGTTTCCTGGGGTGCGAACCTAGTTCACTGTTGGAAGAGTCAATTGATTCAATTCCATATTTTTTTTTCATTTGTTAAGGCCTTCATGTGCATGATATGTATCCAGTTTACATGATAGCTTGCAATGATCTTTATGACGGGTTAAGGCATGCAATAATTTCCGTTCTTTAGAGTTGTATTTTCTTAACTAAGTCACCAATCTTCATTGACAAGAAAAATTTCTGTATTAAATAATTATATGCACCTCTACAGTGGCTTCATGATTTTGTGAGCAATAAGTTGTTCTCAAACAGCTTGATATTGAAAATTTTCAGGCTATTCATTTTAATCTAATCACCTCGAGCAATGGTGAATCTGTGTGCTAAGCACAGCTATAGCTAGTATAATTTTTCTTTGTCATTAATTAATCATTTGGATCTTCACGTTTTCATAGGCTGAAACAAGGGATTTTTATGGTTTTCTATGGTAAAATAATCAAACACACGCTAAAGCAAAACTGGTTGCATGATACTACACGCAGTGGGTATTGTTTCAGAGAATGTGTTTGAATAAAAGGGAACTAGATGGGGATTGATTTTAGGACGCTCTGGTTCTAAGTTGTGCCAATTCTTTTTACAGAAAGCCAAATGTTGAAGGGATAGTTCAAGGGAAAGCCAAAATCATACTAGTTCTAGGGAAATAAGTGTAACTTGAAGGGATAGTAGACACCAAATTTTTTTGTTATTGTAGCACAGATTTCTTTCTTGCATTGGGATCTAATCTTGAAATCTTTAATTTTACTCAGGTTCAAAGACATTCTGTACCGCTTATCCCAAATTTTGAAATCTTTAATGATCCCAAACATTATGTATTCATACATTGTCAGTTGTTTGGCATTTTAGGCCATGTTTATGGTGGAGGCCGATAGAGTAAGAGAGGGGAAAGAGAGAGAAAAGAATATCATGCATCTATTACATAGAACTTCCATTCAGTTACACCGCAAACTTCGGAGATTTTTCTTTTATTTATTCCGTCCATTTTATATTATTTTGTGTCGAGACTATTTATATTTTCTGAAGTTTTGGTCTATTTCAAGCAGATATGGAAGAAGATGCAATCTCAAATGAAGATGGAATCACAAACACAGAAAACGAGATTGAAACCGCAGAATCACTTAGATTTGATCTAGCTACTTTAAGAATTGCTACAAAGGATTTTTCTGATGCATATAAACTTGGGGAAGGAGGCTTCGGTTCCGTTTACAAGGTAATAAATAAATTATTTTAGTACCTTCAGAGCTCAGATAACTCCTTCATTCATATTGTGCAGTTTAAGATTTTAGCACTTATACTATCGTGAATCCCTTTTTTTTATGAAGAGCATAGGAAGTTTTAAAGGCCTGCAAACCTTCATATTAAATGAATCAAACAAAAGAGCTTATTACAACTGCTCATAAGCAATCGCGTCCACATTCTTAAAAACTATTTTCTTTAAGTCATCAACAAATGAGCTGAACTCAATAATTAAGTTTCCTGCAGAAAGGCTTGCCAAGAGGTCAGCTGCTCTGTTTGTTTCTTTATACTAGATAAAAAAGGCATCTGCAAACTTGTCAACATTATGTGTTTCCTTCTCAACAATTGAATATAGCGTGCCATGGAGGTTCCATCTTTTCTCTAATGATTTCTACTGCAGTCTATGAACTGCTTCCCACCAAAATAGAGCTTAGACTCTGAGTGTTGTTTTGCTAGCTTTAATCCTGTACATAATCTGATCACTGCCCCTATCTAATTTCTAATTATAGACTAGTTCCTTAGCTAGCTACAATAACGACAGATCCATCCGTCGTTATTCCTGGTTACTGCACCATTATTTCTTATGCTATGTATTCTTATGCATTGTGTACTTGTACAGTAAATCTTGAAAATCTATTGTAGGGGGAGCTGCCTGATGGGAGTGAGATTGCAGTAAAAAGGCTTGCTCGAAAATCAGGGCAAGGAATAAAAGAGCTGAAAACTGAGGTAGTTTTGGTTGCTAAACTTATGCACAGAAACTTAGTGAGGTTGTTGGGCTTCTGCGTACAAGAAGAAGAAAAATTGCTTATCTATGAATACCTTTCCAATGGAAGCTTGAACAAAATATTGTTTGGTATGATCTATTCCACAATTTCTAGTGCATTTCTTATTTCCTGTATTATTTTGACAACCTTTATTCAGTTTAATTTCGGTGATGTAGATCAGAATAAACGTCAGCTATTGCAGTGGGACAAACGCTACAACATTATAGTTGGAGTAGCTCGAGGACTACTGTATCTTCATCAAGATTCTAAAACCAGAATAATACATCGTGATTTAAAACCCAGCAACATTCTACTGGATGAAGATTTGAATGCTAAAATCTCAGACTTTGGATTGGCAAAGCTTTTTGTGAAGATAAGGCTCAAGAAAATACAAACAGAGTTGTGGGTACTTAGTAAGTTGAACACCTGAACTAATCCTTTTGCGTAAACCTTATTTATGATTTACAAGAGTCAGATCGATTCATTTCTAAGAGATAACCGTGAGTTCAATTTCTCTGCCAATGGTATTAAAGAATGAACTACGGAAATAAACAAGCCACCAATTAATCTATCATTTTGTTGATTGATTGCAGTGGATATATGCCACCAGAGTACACAACACAAGGACAATATTCAACCAAATCAGATGTCTTTAGCTTTGGAGTTATAGTATTAGAGATCATCTCAGGGAGAAGAAATTCAAGCTTTGGGAATTCAATGAATCTTCTAAGCTATGTGAGTATTAGCAATTTTCAAGTTTTTTATGCCAATGCTATCCGTTTTTTAGTATAGAAGATACAGAATTTATGATTTATTGTTGGAACAGATATGGCATTACTGGAACGAAGGAAAAGCATTGCAAGTCGTGGATCCATTGTTAGACAACAAATGGTCACAAACTGAAGTCATAAGATGCATACAATTAGGATTACTCTGTGTCCAACAACATGCATCTCATAGACCCAACATGGCTGAAGTTTTTCTATTGCTCAATAGTTACAGTGTAACAAGTCGAGTTCCTTCTCGACCTGCTTATTTAGTTGAGAGTGCAAGAAACCCTGAACAATCTGTGAATGAGCTTTCAGTTAGTGATATATATCCTCGTTAGGGTTAACTTGTCTTTCAACCAAACATGTATGATATGCAATGTGTGCATATGCTTGTTTCTTCTGTAAATACTTATTTTTATTATTTTATTTTTGAAAACTTAAAGATGATAAAATGTATCTCTGTTTACTGATGTTGATCATTAAAAAGATAATATATATACATGTATAGAATAAAGTCTACGTAGAAGGTGATTATTCTAAGGAACTATACATAGGAGGAGATTATTTTGTGTGTGTAAAGCTGAGATATTTACAGAATATTCTGAGATATTTACAGAATATGCTGAGTATCAAATCAAATCAAATCTCAAAATATGTTGAATTTCAATCCAATCAAATCAAATTTCAACACTCCCCCTCAAGTTAGAGCATGAATATCGAGAATGTTCAAATTGCTTATTAACTTCGTAAAAATGTTTCATCCTAAAACCTTAGTGAAGACATTGGCTAACTGAAGATATGAGGGAACAAATTTGGTAACAATTTCACCTGCTTGGATATTTTCTCTCGCAACTTGGCAATCAAGTTCGATATGCTTAGTACATTCATGATAGACAAGATTTGCAGCAATATGGAGTGTTGCTTGATTATCGCAGAACAAAGTAACCGGTTGCAAACGAACACGCAAATCTTTAAACAAATATCTAAGCCAAGTAAGTTCACATGTTGCAGCAGCCATGGACCTATACTTAGCTTCAGCAGATGATCTGGAGACTGTTTTTTGTTCCCTTGTCTTTCATGAAATTAGAGACTATCTGATGCAGGAGGATCTGAGTCAGATGATGATGAATTGTCAGATAGCACGTTGTTGGCACTGAGATACCTTGAGTTGGCAGATCAGCGCAAAGATGGTAGGAAATCGTGATCTTCTTCCTAATTGAGGCAATTTTGGGTGCGTTTTGGTATTTTGGCCATAACTTTGGCTACGGGTATCAGAATCGCGCATATGACCCCAATTCGGAAAGTTCTTTTCAGCGCGCGCGTCATAGCCATGGAGCTATGCTCGGTGCACATCTTTTCGAGGCCAAAATCCACTGTTTTTCCTTCCGAATCCACAATTTTAGTAATTTTTTTTCCTTTTATGGTAATATTTTATTTATAGTTTAGGAAGAGATTCTGAACCCGATTTGGGCCAGATGTTTTGCGGATTACTTCTTTTATTATGTATTTCATTTTAGCATGATTATTGGGATTTTGCTATTTTTTGTAAAATTCTAATAATGTCGAATTTTAGCTATATAGCCCAGCTTGTGAGCTGATTTTGAGATACTTTTGATTTTGAATCATTTGAATTAAAACATCAGAGGTGTTTCTCTGTGTTTTTTGGTAATCTTCTTGTGTTTTTTCCATGTGAATTATCTGTTGAAACTAGCCTGCAGGATAATCGCTATTCTGTACGGCGTCACTCTCCAAGAAATACACAATAACCTGATGTAGATTTTCTTGTCATAAGACAATTTGCCCAATTTGCATCACAATAACCTCTTAGTTGTAGAGAGTTGTTGGAAGAAAATAGTAAACCGAGCCCTGGATTGTTCTTTATATCTCACAACACGAAGAGCAACATCCCAATGAGGTTTTTTAGGTGAGTGCATAAATTGACTTAAGATGTTCAAAGACTACATAATATCCGGTCGAGTAATTGTAAGATAAAGTAATCGTCCGACTAATCTTCTATAGCGTGAAGCATCATTCAATAATTCACCTTGATCATTTGTAAGTCGCAAACTTTGTTCCATGGGAAAGTCAACAGGTTTAGCTCCAAGAAGTCCAACATCATCAAGAATTTTCAATGTGTATTTTCGCTAAGATATGACAATCCTAGCTTTTGATCTTGCTACTTCCAAACCGAGAAAAAACTTGAGAATTCCAAGGCCTTTCATGTGAAATTGTTTGTGAAGAAAAAGCTTGAGATCTTGAATGGCTTTGTCATTGTTTCCTGTGATGATCATGCCATCCACGTAAAGCAGGACCAAGCAGTTGAGCTTTTTTCTTGCACAAAAAGAGAGTGGTCTGATTGTTATTGAAAAAACCAACCAATTTAATGGCTTCTGAGAACTTAGAGAACCAATTTCTAGGCGTTTGTTTTAGTCCATAAAGGGACTTGTGAAGTCGACACACAAACTTCTCCCCCCATCGACAAAGTCCTAGTGGTGACTTCATGTACACTTCTTCATGTAAATCACCATGAAGGAAAACATTGTTGACATCCATTTGCAATAGTGGCCAATTTCGAACAGCTGCCAAGGCAAGGAAACAACGAACTGTGGTTAACTTAGCAACTGGAGCAAAAGTTTCGTGATAGTCCAAGCCTTCTTTTTGAGCATATCCCTTGGCTACCAAACGTGCTTTGTACCGTTCTACTAAGCCATCTGATTTATATTTTATTCAGAAACCCCATTTGCTGCCTATGGGGACGATGATTGTGAGATAATGGAACTAGGGACCGTGTCTTTTGATTTTCAAGGGTGGTGAGCTCAGTCTGCATTGTTTCACACCACTTTGGATCACGTAGTGCCTGTTCATATGTTGTAGGCTCAAGAGTGCTAGAAATTGTGTTAACAAATAACTGATGAGAAAGAGATAATGACTGGTAGGAAATAAAGTTTGATAATTGATATTTAGTACCTGACCGAGAAGAGGAATACTTGTCTGTAGTCAGTGTTCTAAAAAATTGCTTAGGCGCTAGGGGTTAGAGAAACACCCAGATTAATGGCTGGGTGGGTTATGGGCGGTCTAAGCAGGGTTTGGGCGTGGTCTTGGCAATCTAGGCGAGTTTTTTTTTTAATAAGGCAGATTGTGTTCTTAATTTATTATTTTTTCCCCCTTTTTTGGAAAGAAACAATTTAATTGTTTTTTATTCAATATATGTCTGAATGTAGCAAATGATGATTACTTAATGAAATTCTCAAAGGATTTGCCGGTACCAATTTTAGTAATGTAGATTTTATCAAACATGACTGAGGTCATTCATGCAATTTGAAGAAAATAAAGAGTGGGTTTGGATATTTGTCCACAAATTCAACTTTGTATAAAGTACCCATCATGACCAACTTCAGTCATTTGAGTTTTAATAAATTTTGTTCATGATTGTTAAATTTTCATGTTTTTAAATTTTGCATATGTACATGTGCACTAAATTGGATGTAATTGATAAGGTATTATGCTTAACTTTTGCAAATTATTTAACTTATAATACAAAACCTAAAACCGCCTAGGCTCCTGGGCGCTAGACACCTGCTCGCCGCCACCCACCGCCTAGCATTTTTTTGAACAATGCCTGCAGTTGTAGAGGAAGATGACGTACCAACTTGGCCACAATGAAAGTCACGAAAAAGAACAGAGGGTTGTCTAGGTCGTTCGTTGCAACGAAAAATAGGAGAAGATGTGTTTAAGTGTGGAGAAGGAGAAGATAATGGCAGGGAAGATGTTGGGTTTGGTGATGATGTGAGAGATCATGAAAAGAGTGAGATGAAAATGTGTCTCGGTTGATGAGTTAGGGGTAGAGGATGAAATTGGAATATCATTGAAGTCGGGAGATATGGAAGGTAAAGAGATTGACGATGAAGAATTTGATGAAGTGATAGTGGAAAAAGTAAATGTACTTTCTTGGAAAACAACAACACGGCTAGTGAAGAACTGTCGAGTGGTAAGATCATAAACTCGATAGGCTTTTTGACCAGAAAGATATCCAACAAAAATTCATCGATGAGCTCTTGGTGAAAATTTGGCCAAAGGTTGCAAGTTTGTGGCATAACAAAGACAACCGAAAGTGCGTAGGTGTGTGTATGTGGGAGGTTTGCCATATAAGAGCTCATATGGTGATTTATGGTTCAAAACTGAGGTACGAAATCGATTTATGAGATAAGTGGCAGTGAGTGAGCTTTCACCCCAAATTTTAAACGGTAAATTTGCTTGAAATCTCAACGCATGACCGACGTTGAGAAGGTGTCGATGCTTTCTTTCGACAACACCATTTTGTTGAGGTGTGTGCGGAAATGAACTTTGGAAAAATTTGAATCTCATAAGAAAAATCGACGTAAAACGAACGTAGTCATCCACAATAGTTAAGAAATAGTGTGCACTAGTGTGTGTTTCAATTTTAGGTGAACCCCAAATATCACAGTGTATAAGATCAAAAGAATGAGTACTTTGAATAGAGCTTATAGGAAAAGATAACCTTGTTTGTTTTGCCAAAGGACAAACATCACATGAATGTTGAGGATCATGAAGAAAAGATGGAATTATTTTGGACAATAACTAAGAAGGCAATATGGATGGATGTCCTAGTCTTTTATGCCAAATAGCTGCTGATGGGAAAGAAACTTAATAAGAGATTGGTGAAGGTGGATGCAACTCTGATTGTGATATAAGATAGTATAGTCCATTACTTCGATTCCCCAGGCCAATCATCATCTTCGTAGCTAGGTCCTGCAATGTACAAAAAGTAGGAAAGAAGTGAATGGAACAATTGAGGGAAGATGTGAGTTGACTGACAGGAAAAAAAAAAAAAGGTTCACATGAAATGAGGGTGCACAAAAAAACATCATGAACATGCATTTTTTGTGTAATATGTGCAGAGCCAATACTTGTGATTTTTTCATAAGAACCATTTGGTAAGGTGACTTGAGAAAACATATGAACATTGACTTTATCTATGATTGAAGTAGCTATATGATTTGTACCACCACTATCAATGATCCAATGAAGAGACTTGAAATTTTGGGATGTAGATGATGAACAAAATGGAGTAGAGTTACCTTATAATTGGCTGAGACAGTGAATTTTTCTTTTCGAAAAAAAACTTTGATTTGTTAGAAATTTTCAGGAGTGAATTATATAGGTCGATCAGAAGTTTGGGCGGTCTTGGTGACTGTGTGAGATGATTCAACTCCAGTTTGATTTGCATAAATCTTTCGAGCTCGATTTGGAGGTTGTACATCATTGCTGTGAAGTTTGTGTCCAATGGGAAATCCAATCAAATAAAAGCATTTCTCCACTGTATGTGTAGTTCCATCACAATAGGTACAATAAAGCAATTTCTTAGACCCTTGCGTCTTTGATGAGCCAAATGTCCAAATCCGAGAAGAATTTTGTCGTTGTGAAGCAAAATCTAATTGTCAGACATTCATGGCATGAACCTCTTCAGTAATCTTTTGTTCAGCTAGTCATCTTTGTTTTTCTTCCTCACATAAAAGCGAATATGCTTTCTTAACAGTTGGTAAATGGTGCATAAACATGATTTGCCCTCTAATAGCTGAATATGTCTCATTTAAGCCCATAAGAAACTGTCCAAGGTTCACCCTTTCTTCTTTGTCTGACACTTGTTTGAGTCCTCCACAAGTGCATGGAATAGCTGGACCACACATTTTCAACTCATCTCATAGCGTTTTTATCTTAGTGTAATATGTGAAGATGGAATCCTGATTTTGCTTTAACTTCACAATGGAACATTGAATTTGACAGTGATGAGAAAAATCACCTTGTGAGAATCGTTCTTGCAGATCCAACCAGGTTTTAAAAGAAGTTTCCACATAGATGACACTATTGGCAAGATCTTGATTTAAGGAGTTAAGAATCCAAGAAAGAACCATATCATTGCATCATTGCCACAATGAATATTTAGGATCAGATTCACTTGATGTAGGTATAGTCCCTTTGATGAATCCCAGTTTATTTTTTGCACTAAGCATAGATGGTTCCATCAAGAACCTTTGGCACAAGAATCATACTTGGATGATCTGATGCATGGATAAAAAGAGGATCAGATGGAAAAATGGTGAAAAAAGACATGGTTTGATGAGTAACATTTTGGTTTTTTTGGTTGATGGTTTTGTTGATGTTGGGAGTGTTTTGGATGACACTTATTGAATCAATATCCCCCAAGAAAATTTGCAAAAGCTTGGTAGAGACGTTAGGATCAACGCTCTGATACCATGAAAACTTAAAGATGATAAAATGTATCTCTATTTATTGATATTGATCATTACAAAGATGATATATATACATGTATAAAATAAAGTCTACATAGAAGGAAATTATTCTAAAAAATTATACATAGGATGAAATTATTTTGTACCTGTATAGTTAATATCTTTACAAAATATTCTGAAATATTCATAGAATACGCTAAGTATCAAATCAAATCAAATCTCAACAAAATATATTAAGGTCTCCCAAATATCTTGACTATTCAATCAAATCAAATCGGATCAAATCTCAAACCATTTTTTTTCTTAAAAATTTCAGTTTGAGATACAACCCATTGAAATCCCACCAAATGAATGTTGAATCTGACATCCTGTTATCGTGATATCATTCTAAGTAATCGGCAGTGATGATCCATGGCTCATCAAGGAAAGTATTGCTTCGAGAAACATAAATTTTGTTGCACAAGTCCTTGTATGGTTCTAAGTCACTTTCTCGTCAAATGACTTTTAGCCATTCCATCTCTCACTACATATAATGCTGTGACAAACTTTTCCTTATCAATGTTGACCTCAATTCTTCACCACACATTATTTTCTTCTTAATCATCATCTTCTCCACTGCCCATTCTTCGCAATTCATTGCAACCATGCCAAAACCTTCAAACCAGATTCATAATATTCTCTATGCATTTATCCTGATCTGTTTTCAAGCTTCTACTACAACAAAAGCACAAGGTATTCTATGGTCTTACTGCAATGCTGGTAACAGAAATTACACTCAAGGAAGCCCTTACCAAACCAACCTAAACCTCACTCTCACTTCTCTAGTTTCAAATACCACTACCTCCAATGGCTTCAACACCACAACTACAGGCACCAATCTAGACACTGTTTATGGCCTACTTCAATGTAGAGGAGACATTTCTTCTCAAGACTGTCGAATTTGCGCCAACACCGCCAAGTCAGAGATCATCAAAAAATGTCCAAATCAAAGAGAAGCTGCTATATTCTATGATAACTGCATGATACACTATTCTGGTTCCCCATTTTTCAATTCACAACAGCTTAATTATCTTCAAACTCCTTACAACAAGCGAAATGCATCTAACCCGAGTTTGTTCAATACGAAATTGAACGATTTGATGAAAAATATATCTTCTAGAGCTCCTTCGGAAGATTCAAAGTTCTCCACAGGAAGTATAGCCTTCAATGACTCTATGAACATATATGGGTTGGTGCAGTGCACAAGGGAGTTGTCTGAGAATAATTGTTTGGGATGCTTGCAAAACTCCATTATGGAGCTCTCCCAGTGTTGCAACACAAGTATAGGTGCTCGAGTTCTGTCTTTAAATTGTATTATAAGATATGAGACGTATCTCTTCTTCCAACCATCAAAGCCAAAGTCTCTATTTCCTGATTCAAGAACAAATAGCAGATCAAGCAACCCAGAAGGTAAAGTTATTTATTTTTCTATTTAGTTTTTAATTTTGCATAAATGAGAAAAGAAGATAAGAATCCTTATCTGATTGGATATTCTTTGTTTTTCTTTTCGGAAATTAATGCCAACTCCTCTACCCTTGGGGCATCCCTCTTCTCAAATTGGGCTTTTTCTTCATTTTCAAGGCCGAACCACTCGTAGGCCCCTTAACGCCCCAAGCACCTTAACCCACTAAATTCACTATTATTTCACCTGGGGGAGTTTGTTTTTTGAGTCAGAAGTCAATTCTCTTATTAAAAGGTAACCTCTTTCGGACTAGAGGTGTTGAAAATACATGGCGAAGAAATGAGCGAGGGGAGGGAGGTGGTGGAGTGGAGGCCGTTCACCTTTCTTGAGATGCACGTGTCAAAAAAGTTAGCACATATTCAGGGGAAAGTGAACGGTCCTTACCTCGCCACCTCCCTCCCGTCGGTCGTTTCCTCACCCACTTCCTCGACATTTAGAATTTCTGGTTGAAAATTGCTAGTTTAGATTCTATTTAGAGTCTCAAACTCATACGTAAATGACTATTTCACCCTTATAAATTGTCGGCAAAATATTGACTAGGTTAAATTTGTCATTTCACCTGGGGGGAGTTTTGAATTAGAAGTCAATTCTCTTACCAGGTAAGCTCTCTCGGACTAGAGGTGTTGAAAATTGCTGTTTAGATTGTATTTAGAGTCTCCAACTCATATGTAAATTGTGGGCCAAACATTGAGTAGGTTAAATTTATCATTTTTAATTCATTGGCCAAATCTAGAAGCTATGATTTGAATTTTTTCGTTTATCTTAAAAATATTTAAAAAAATCAAAGCCTTTTATTTGAGACATTTAACTCATCATGCTCTATTAATTTTAAGGGTTATTTGCATTTTACCTCTATTATAAAGGTCTTATTCAGCTTTACCTCATATTATTAATCATATTGCATTTACCCCCTAAGTCTAGTCGTCAATGTGCCTTAAATGTTAAGGTACACGTTAGTTTCAAAAAGGCCATATTTTACTGCCTAAAATACCCTTTAATGATCTGAAGGCTGAGATTCAAATTTGAAGTAGGCAGATGCAATTAAAATCTGGGGCTGAGATTCAAACTTCCCATTAGCCGTTAAGATAATCTACCTCTACCACCACATTCTCCACTTCACCACCAATAACACTCGCCTCTACTTCTACTACTACATCTACATGTTATTTTACTTTAGATTAAATATTTGGAGTGAAAAACACAAGCTTTAAAGTTAAGCTTGAGTTGTAAGTCATCTTCATTTTCTCTCAAGTCTGTTTTGTTTCAGGGGGTAAAATTAAATTCAAATTTATTATATGAGGTTAAGTTACTGCCAATAATTTGTAAATCTGAAGTTTAACAACAATTAATTAATTATTCTCCCTTATAATGAATTTTTTGCCCTCTTATAATAAATTATTGGTAGTAACTTAACCCTATATAATATATTTGAATTTAAGAATGTCCCCTGAAACAGAATATGGTCTGCGAGAGGTCGAACATGACTTGCAACTCTCATTAAATGTCCACTGAAATTATGAAATGAAAACAACTAACTTGACTTACCTCTATGATGGTGTTCTAAACTGAAATCTATAGATGAAATAACTCAGATCTAAGGTTTGTGTTACCTTTATGTTATAAACCCTAACTTCAAAACTCTGATTTGCTAAAACTTTCCCACTTCAAATATCCACAACAAAATAACATGTAAGGAACTCGAATTTCATGGGAAGCCTTAAATACATTTGCTCAGGCCAACCACTATTTCATCTTCCCCATGTTTAATTACCTCCACTCTCTACCTCTACAAGGGTATAATCAACCGGATTTAATCTTGGTCGTCCATGTGTGTGGTTTAAGTAACAAATGGTTGGAATTAGTAAATTCTCACATCGTGCGTGATAAGCATGTGAGGAGCATTTTCGTCATCCAAAATGAGTGGAATGATGGCTCGTGAGGTGTTTGACGGTCAATACATGTTGACTGCTTGTCTTATGGGGTCAATACATGTTGACGGTCAATACATGTTGACTGCTTGCCAACCACTCTTTCATCTTCCCCATGTTTAATTACCTCCACTCTCTACCTCTACAAGGGTATAATCAACCGGATTTAATCTTGGTCGTCCATGTGTGTGGTTTAAGTAACAGATGGTTGGAATTAGTAAATTCTCACATCGTGCGTGATAAGCATGTGAGGAGCATTTTCGTCATCCAAAATGAGTGGAATGATGGTTCGTGAGGTGTTTGACGGTCAATACATGTTGACTGCTTGTCTTATGGGGTAAATTCACTATAATTAATAATAGGGATAAAGCTGAATAAGACATTTATAATAGGGGGCAAAATACAAATAACCATAATTTTAAATATGAACTCAAATAACAATGTAAAATAAATTTCATATCAGAAAATGACATTTATACTTTCCTATTAACATTTTTAGTATATTATATAATGTATTCTATTATATTGTGTTTGATTTAAAATTAATAGAATATATATCAATTGATAATGTTTTCAATTCCAACAAATCAAACACACTTTAAACATTTTGGAGTCAATAGTTCAATGGGTGCAATAGTGGTTCAAATGAAAATATCCTTTAAACTAATCCCCTCTATGTTCTGTTTTCAGAAATTCTAGCTGGCAGTTTTCCAGCCCAGGGGGGGTGTTTAAAGAGGGGGGTAAAAATGTATTCACGCCCCCCAGGCTGGTAACCCAGGTCGGCTAGAAGTGTTGTACCACTTTATATTGATCACCAGGCTCAATACATAACGTCACCACCACAAGCACAAGTACAACCATACCATCACATCATTTGCTTTTGAATCAAGTATCTAGTTTCTAGTTTATAGGGGCTTTAATCATCCACTCCCATAAAATTCCATAGTAGGGCTCACGATCATCCTCTCCCACCCATGGTTGAACCTCCTCGATATTTTCAAAACTAATGTGAACCTTAAGGAGCCTGACATTGAAAATAAGGGTAAAAGTGTAAAGTAAGAGCATCTCCAATGGTAAAAGTTAAAATGGAAGATGAACAATTCCCTATTTTAACCAAAAACTAAATTTAGGGGTCTTCCTATTACTTCACTACTAATTCCTTATTTTAACTTTTTTTTTATTATTTTAATATATTTTCAACTTTTCTATACTAATTCAATTTCAATTATACTATTATTAATTTTAACTTAATATAATTGTACTATTATTAGTTTCAATTATATTTTTATAATATTATAAAATATATATTATTATTAATTTCAACTTAATTTAAATTTGACTAATTAAAAGATTTGGGAGTTTAAAAAAATAGTATTAATAATTATTTTTTTTATCATTATTTAAATATATCTTCCACTTTTTATATCATTATTTAGATAATTACGTTTTTAATTATTTAAATTAATAGTTATAATTACTTTTTAATAATACTATTATTTAGATACTTTTGTTTTTTAATTTAGAAAATTAAATATTGAAAATATTTTATTATTATATGAGATATAGATGATGGTTAACTTCTCCCTAAATTTAGGGGGATGTTGTATGTGGAGTTATTATAGGGTGTTATTCAGGGGAATGGTTGGAGCAAAAAATTTCTCTATGAAACTAATAAAATAACTTTTTCGCTATTTTAGGGAATGATTGGAGAAGTTTTAATTGAGCTAGAGGCAAACTAAAGGTAAATGGATCTCTAATGGTATTAAGATATTAATGTCTACTTAGACATTTGCACCAAACATATGAGTTAGAGAATAATAGAATATATATTTTATTTCGAACTTTAAGAACTTTTGGCGTCGAGCACTCGTTGTTGGTTGATTAGAACCACTCATGGTGCTTAATGAAAATGCTAAATTCATAATCTATTTAAACTATCTTTCGTATCAATAGCAAAACTAGATACGCGACCCAGTTATTTAATGTACTATCAGTAGATATAATTGAGGTTGTTATCTAACTAGAGCACTATATAACAATATATCTTGATGATAGCTAGCTAGGGACTAGGGAGTGTGGGCTTTAGGTTTATGTTATGGAATGTTTATTTGTTAAAAATTTCACAGAATGATATGGTATAAATTTGGATTTGGCAGCGATTTGGTCTGCCAAAAAAATTTGTTTGCCGATGCGTAAATTCTTGAAATCTTGGACTTGTGCAGGAAAAAGGATGAAATCGAGAAATATAGTCCTTATATCAATCTCAGTTATTATTGCATCCACCATCGCTATTTTCTTTCTGTGGAGGAAGATTGTTAAATGGAGAGCTGGTAAAATTCTACTTTCTTAATTTCTATTGATTGAATTAAACCATGAAATATTTATTCATTTATTTCATTTTTTGTTGAAATTGATGTGCACATGATTTATTTTGTTCATTGAATTCCATACGTTTTTCTTTGCTATTAAGGGTTTGGACCTCCTGTATTGGAAATCGTATTTTATAGTTGCCAAGAAGCAGGGCTTTCTTATTTGTTTGCTTATTGAAAATCCTTGTAACACTCATAGTTTTCTTAGATATGACTTTCTACAAATTGCATCGAAATTTTTTATGTCCTTTACTTCCTAGTTTATCGTATGGTACAAAACTAATGATATTCGTTGAAATTTCATTTGTATCTATCAGATAGTAAGGATGATGAAGAAGATGAGACTGATTTTAGAGGAGGTGGGATCAATGGCATGGAGGATGAAATGGAAAGCTCAGAATCACTTCTATTCGAGCTAGCTACTATTAGAATTGCCACGAGAAATTTCTCTGATGAATATAAGCTAGGGGAAGGAGGTTTTGGGTCAGTTTACAAGGTAATAATAAAACCAGTTTAGTATCTTTAGATTAGTCCAATTTATTTCTTTTGGTATGTATCATTTTTTTTTTTTAATTATTTCCCTTGGTTTTACAAAGGGGCTAAGCCCTTTCATTCATTTTCATCTTTTTATTTTGTCGGCTTGAATTCTGTTAGATAAGGCACACTAAATCCCACCATATTTGAGTATTTTTCTTCTTTTATATTATATCCCATTGTAGTATTCTAAGAACATTACAAAGTTGCGAACTTGTAATTAACTACTTCAACGA